>JANZLQ010000064.1:2880809-2891560 GCA_026212715.1 Elanus axillaris | reverse complement strand
GGGCGCGGGGGGGGGGGGGGGGGCGATAGGAAAGCGGTGGGATCCGTCCCGGCAGCCCCTCGCCCCGCTCCGGGATTTCGTTAAAAATTTCATTAAAAATCCGGCCTGTGATACCATTTCAAATCATAAGGCACATTAGCCTTTAATCGGGTTTTGTACTTGTTTTTTTGTTCCCCTCCATTAAAAAAAAAAAAAAATAAAATGTGAAAGGTATTTTGCAGCTTCTCGGAGAAGAAAAGCAGGCAGGTCCTCAGCCCTCCTCCAGCACCAAGGGGTCACACACAGGGGTAGAGCAAACCGGAGCAAATCTCCCTCTCTAATCTCAAATAATCCCCTCTAATCTCGGAGTCCCTTCCAGACGCCGGTCCCTAACTTTGTTTGTGAGTCAGGCTGGGAGGCACAACCCAAACCCTGTTTATCACCGGGTGCCACTTCGGGACCGACTCTTGCCACAGCCACTCTCTAGGTTATAGGACCTGCTAAAACTCCGGAGAGCAACAACAGCCACTAAAAAATTAAAATTAAAGAAGAGAGACAACTCCCCCTGAAAGGCTCTCGGTGGAGAACGGGTATCACGCTCCTTCCTGCAGCTTTTGTTTCCTTCTCCTAGCTTCCCTTGTCAATCTAGCAATGTCGCTACTTTAATTTAACACAAACTGGGAAACCACAGCTTTCCCTGCAGCCCTCGCACATGGTGGTCAGGGCGCGGGGACCCTTTCCAGCGGGGAATCCTTTCCGCGGCCGCGCACATCCCCTCCGCGGCGGTCCGCGCTCGGCCGCGCGCCTCCTCTCCTGCTCCGCGGGGCTTTTTTCTTGCTTTTTTAATTTTTTTTTTTTTCCCTCCCCCTTCCCTCATTTCCCCTTCTTTGACAGAGAGATCTTTTTCCATCTCTGCACCACCCGAGCTGGAAAATAAACCCGGGCAAAAGCTGACATTATTTCAGAAACATCCGGCAAAACCGCACTCCCCGAAGAGCCCCCCCCCCCCCCTTCCCGTCGACCCCATCAATTAATAACTGTGGGTTTGTATTTTGTTGGTTTTTTTTTTTTTTTAAATATATATAAAAAAGACCAGCTCCTGGGATGGGGGCCGGGGAGCCGTGGGTGTCCTCCCGGAGGGCTGTCAGCACCGGGCACCGGCGGGGGAGGCAGCCCCCCCCCCGGCCCCCACCAGCCCCCCACTGCCCATCTGTCCCCCTCGCACGTGTCTGAATGGTGGCACCTGCCACCTGGGTGCCCAGAACCACCTGGAATGCCTGTGCCCAGTGGGCTTTGCCGGGGTGTACTGCGAGGTGGAGGTGAGGGGTACGACACTGTCCCCAGCCACGCAAGCCCCACCACCCAGCCGGCGGATCAGCATCGTGCAGGTCAGCAGCACCTCCCTCAAAGTGGACTTGCAGAACTATGTCCAGTCCAAAGTGCAGCTGAAGGGCATCCGCTTGAGCTACCGAAATCTCTCTGGGCCGGACAAGCGGCCAGTGATGCTGCGTTTGCCAGCTTCGCTCTCTGAGTATACAGTGCGGGCGCTGAAGCCCAACTGCACCTACCGTGTCTGCATTGGGCCCCTGGGGGAGAAGGTCTCCAAGGAGGAGCACTGCTCTGAGGCGCAGACCTTGCCAGTGAGCCACCAGCAGCACTCTCCCGTCACCCAGAGCAAGGACAGCAACCTCACCCTGATGATCGTCCCAGCGCTGGCTGCCGTGCTGCTGCTGGTGGTGGTGGTGACTGCTGGCATGTATTATCGCCGGCACCGCCGGGCGAAGGCGCACACTGGCACTGGGGTGGACGCGAGCCCACTGGAGCTGGAAGGGGTGAAAGCCTGCCTGGAAAATGGGGATTTGAGCAGCCATGGCTGCAAGGTGCCGGAGGCAGTGATGCTTTCCGGTGGCTCTGAGTGCGAGGTCCCGCTCATGCAGTCGCACTACCCCAGCAACAACAATACCCCAGGGCTCAAACCCTCCTATTTCTGAGCCAGGTGGGAAAGGGCTGCCATGCAGGGGGAGCCCTGGACAGACGAGGGTTGAGCTCCAACGGTGGCACCTGGCCGTGTCCCTCTGGGGAGAGGAACAGTGAGGAGTTAACTGAATTAAGGCAGAAAAACCCCAAACCCATAACGTGCAATTTCTGAAAGGTGGCCACGCTTCAGGAGGAGACACTAATTTTACTGCTCAGTGCCTTGATTTCTGTGACTCTACGTAGAACGTGGGTAGCGAAAGAGAGGGGGTTGGGGTTTTTTAATTTGGGGTTTGGGTGAGCTTTTTTAGCTACTGCTAAAAAGAAAGCTGCCTGTGACTTGGCTAAGGGACGTCCACGTGCTGGTAACAAGGGTCCTTTAGCGGAGCATAGCCCGTGACTCTCAACTCCCTGGAAGCTGATGTGAGCAATAAGGCCTGGCCGAGGTGCTGGGACCCTCGGGACCCCCGGGCCAAAGGAAGTGCCGAGCAGGCAAACCGGGAATTGAAGCTTTAAGAACACGGAGAGAATATTTATACATGGTTATTTCCCATTTCTTCTGGGAGAACTTTTTTTTTTTTTTCTAGTACAGGTTTGTGTACACCTCTTTTGTAAGGCAGACCAGAAGGGTGTCTTTTTGTAAAAAAAAAAAAAAAAAAAAAAAATTAAATCTCATCAATGAAAGCCTCTTTGCGGCCCTGAGCGCTTTTGCCCATCTCGCCCTGGCTTGCGGGCAGGGCTGTGGGCAGCAGCGCAGGCAGCACGGTGTGTTCCCCTGTGGAGAAGCGGGAAGGTCAACCGCATCCTCCTGTTGTTGTTGGCGAGCGCAGGGAGGAGTTGGGGGGGGAGAGGAGTTTTAGGCTTCACCCCCACGGCGCTGCCCCCCACCGTGGGCGCTGAGGAGGTGTTCCCAAAACAGAGGCCATGGATTTCGAATCGGCCCCTGCCCTGCACATCATCCAGCCTTACTTCATCTCTCCCCGCCTGCCAGATGGCTCCGGGGCCAGCTGCGGGACAAACAGCCCAGCCCCAACCTCCATGACCTCCTAATGTCACACCCGGCAGCACTGGGACCCCCAAAGCACCAGGGAGAAGTGTCAGCCTGCTCGGTCCCCCCCAAACCGAGGGCTGTAGCTAGAGCCAAGGCTTGGGACCCCCACAGTGAGCCCCCACCGCCTGGCCCCGGGAACAGCCGGTTTCGTGCGCTGGCCCCGGCGGGGAGGGCTGGGAGCCGGCGCTCGGCAGGTTCCCGCTGCCAAGTGGTTTCTGCTCCAACCCTCTGGTTTTAATCGTTTTCCAATCCTTTATCTTTCAGGCTGGAATTTTCCAGGTTGGGGCCCTGCCCGCTGAGGTATGTTTGATTTGGAGAGAATGAGCAAAAGTGGGCTGAAGCGCCGCGGCTGCCGCCAGCGGAGCTGAGGGTCACCGCCATGCCGCGTGAGCTGCCGGCCCCAGTGCGGCCGGCAGCTCTTCAGGAGGCACTGCTCTGCGCAGGATACGGCCCCGACCCCACAATTGCCCCAGTCCAGCTCGCCCGAGGCTGACGATGGGAGAGAGTGGCTCTGGATGCAATTAGGGGCGCGGGGCGGCAGCGGGGGCTGTCTGGTGTGGCCCCCCCAGCTCCCAGGTGGGCTTCCGGCAGGGCTGGCTCCCATTAGGGCCAGCGCAGCGGCAGGAGGGGCCCCACGTCGGCGCGGGCGGGTCGGTGTGATGGCCACACTTGCCCGCTCAAAGGGCCCATTGTGGTCCTCTCCCCACAGATTTTTCAAATTAACATCCCAAATTCCTCCGAAAATTGCTGCTGTGTAAATATTTTCACTGCAAGCTTTGTATATTTTCCAGCCCCGTGAGGAGGAGAGAAGAAAAGTCCCTGGCGGAGCTGCGGCCTCTTGCCGGGTGCCTCTGGCTGGCTGCTGCCACAGCCCACCCGTGCCCGGCCGGGCGCAGGGTCAGCCTCTGCGTGTTCGCTCACCAGCACCGGGCTGCAAGAGACCGGCAGCAGGGAGCTCGCAGGGGCCCTTAAGCCCCTTCCCTCCTGGGCCCTGGCTTTCCCTCCTGCTGCTTGCCTTCATGATGCACCCTTCTCTTAATGAAGCTAATTTCCCCACTTGCAATTAGCTGGAGGTTTGCAGGGGATCTCAACATGCCAGCTGGGTGCTGGGGACCCCCATGACCCCTCAGCAGGTCCCATTGCTCCTGGGGGACTTTGGGCAGCTCCAGAGTGACCATATCTATGTCAGAGATGCCACACCGGCTGCCCTGGCATGGCAGGAGCAAAGGACTTGGCTTTGGCAGGTGCAGTGCAGCTGGGAAGCCCCGAGCCAAGGTTTTCATGTCAGCTCACTGGAGCTGGGAGTTGTGGGGAAGAGACCAGGCTGCGGCCAATGGCTGGAAGGGTCGGGGGGGGGCAATGGAGCTCAGCCTTGGCACAACGGTGTATGGGGATGCTGCGGCCAGAGCAGGGCTCAGCACTCTGTGGGGCTCAGACCCCCCTCCTGACACCCATGTCCGCACCCAGGGGCCTCTGCGGTTGCTCGGCAGTGCCCAAAATGCGCCTTTCCGGCCTCCAAGCCCCTGTGGCTTCCCAAACCCCAGCACAAAAAGTCCCCCTGGCCGCTGCCAGCGGCTCCGTGCGGCACATCGTGCGGCGCTGCTAATTCCTCCAAGCTGAATCAGCGCCGGGGAAAGATTGCAAAACCCCCTGAAATGAACCCAAAAAAATCCCTCTTGCTATGCTATGCAATCCAGTGGGGCCGGTAACCAAAAGCCAGAGCCAGAAGCCACTAGCAGTATTGGGGGGGGGGGGGGTTGGTGGTCGGCACAATGGGAAGAACTGCTGGCTTCAATGGGGCAAGTCCCACTGCCCCCAGCCCTGTCCAGCACAGGCGGCATCCTGCCTGCACCCCGGCAGCTGCAAGCCTGCGGGTCTCTGGCCTCAAGAGAAACTTCCCTGGCCCCATGGAAACCAAAGTCTGGTCCCCTGGGTCCCCCAGGTCCTCACGGCCAGAGCAGAGCCCCAGGGGGGACATGCTGCCTCGGTATGGGGTGCCAGGGGTTCCCCATCCCGGCTTCCCCCCCCCCCCCAGGCAAGGGCAGGCGTGCACCCATCCCATGGCCCTGTGCGCTGCCACAAAGCATCGGCTGCCAGGAAGAGCTTGTGGAGAGGCAGAAATCCCACTGGCTAACTGGAAAGCTGGGGTGGCTGGAGCTGGGGAGCACCGGTCGGCCATGATGGCGGCAGTGGGCTGAAGCCATGGCCCATCTGGGACCAATTTCGGCACTGCTACCGCTTGCCTTCCCGCCCGAGCGGCCACACATGGCACAGGGCTATTTTTACACTATGTAATTACCGGGGCAGGCAGTAGGGCTGGGTGGCCGCCCCGGCATTAACCCCCCCCTTAGTGCGCCTGCCCGGGAGCATCTCGTCCCCATGGGGACAGGTCCCACTGGGGTGGCAGCTGATGGGGTGGCCTCTCCCCCCTCCTTGTGTCTGAGATTGGCAGCCAAGTGGGAGCAGCAGGAAAAAACCCTTCCCCGCTGCTGGCAAGCAGCTGGCAGTCCAGGCACCCATGGCCGGGGGCGGGCAGGGGGTCTGCAGGGGGACAGGAATGGACCTGTCCTGTTCAGGGCTCTGCCACTGAGACCTGACTGGGTGTTGTCCCCCCAAAACACCCAGCATGACCCAAAAGGGCTTCTAAGTTCCAGGAAAAAAGCAGTGCACAGGGTGTCAGAGCCAGGCGGGATGGGAGCAGGACTGGCCATCAAGGTCTCACTACAGCTGGTGACTGGGGGGGAAGTGGCAGGGGGAAGGTGGGGGGACGTGCCTTGGTGCACAGGAGGGCTGGGAGATGCCGAGGCTGCAAGCCTGGTCCCCGAGAGCTGGCTCAGCTGCAGCTTTTGGCTGGGGCAGGGGCAGCGGATGGGGGCTGAGCATCCCTGGGGAACTGCCCAGGCCTCTCTATGTCCTGCTCCAGTGCTGGGGGAGCCAAACAGCCCCCAATCCCTCCACAAACATCCTGCTGTGCCGGCTCCCCGCCGCAGGCAGGTCCCGGCTCTGGTACCTCCCAGCTCTGGTGGACTTCGGACCGTGAAGGGTGGTGGGGATCCGGCCGTCCCCATCTCTCAGCCCCCCACCACCGTCCTGTCCTGTGGGGGATCTGCCCAACACCAGCACACGCTATGGGGACATGGCTCCCTGGGACCTTTGCAGACCCGGTCACATCGCCCCTACTGACCCAGCCGCAGCCCCCAGCTGGCCGTGGCGTGGGCAGGAGGCTGCCCGCTCCCCTGCTCGGCGAGCAAGCACCCTTGGCCTCCCTGGGGACATATTTCAGGACACCAAAAGATGCGGCGACACAAGGGAGCTGTTGTTCTCACCAGCCCCAGCACGGTGACGGCCACGGCCCCGGGCAGTGCTGTGCCGGCCGCCGGGCGCGCGGCAGTGGGGTCTGGTCACTGACCCTGAGTTGGAGCTGGTAACCCAACCCCACCGGTGCTGGTTACAATTTAGGGCAACAATAACCTATTGAGGCCCCTTCCTGGCTCCTGCCCTGCTGCTCCTTGATCTAATTAAAGGGGGCCGGGGTGGTGGTGGGGGAAAGACAAAACCCAAGTTGAAAGGAGCGGCGGGTACCCGAAGGCGGCACGTTGAGGACGACGGCATGGAGAGGGGCTGGGGCCACCCATCCCTCCCGCCACCGGCTCCCTCAGGGGTCTAGGCATTGGTGGGGGTGTGGGGGGGTGTCAGCTCCTGAGCATAGCTGGCCCAGCCGGGGTGCTTTGAAAATGAAGTTTACACGGTCAAAAAGATCTTGCCTGCTCAGGATTTGGCATGGGGACCCCCAAAACACACTTGCCTGATGTGGGGGTAAATGGGGCCAGTGTTCCCCATTCTCTGCCCTTTTCCCCTGTGGATGCTGTGCAGGGGTGCAGCCACCCCTTTGGGGTTCAGTGTGGCTGTGGGCATTGGAGTGGCCATGCTGGGGGTGTCATCCACCTTGGGGCATTCCATGGCCCCCCTTCGGGGCGCCACAGGGTGCCTGGGATGAATGGTGCCAGCTTGGCGGGCACAGGCCCCCATGGCAGGGTGCGGTGGGGAGGCAGTGGGGACGCGGGCTCCCCTTCCTGCCGGCCTGGCGTCAGTAATGAATGGTATGAGTTTCCTGCCCGCCCACTGATTGCTTCCTCAAAGAGCCTCGATGAGCTGCTGCTGCTGCGCCTGGCTCCCTGTGTGCGGCTCATGGCATGGCTGGTGTGGCCGTGCTGCAGGATGGTCCTCGACGCCCCACACCAGGCACCCACGGCCATGCTGGAGACCCACAAGAGGCACCCCAGCCCCACGGCTGCTCGAACATCCCCAGGGTGCTGAACTGCCGTCCCTGGAGCCACAGCATCCCTGCACCGAGCCCGCAGCTCCCCTCTTTGGGCACTGCCTCTGAGGGGGGACCCAGTGACCCCCAAACCCTCCACCCCCTGCCCTAGCCACAGCTCTGGGGCTCCCGAGCATCGTACCCCACCAGCCCCTGACCGGGACAGCTCTGATGGAGGGAGAGCGGGGCCCCCATTCAGCACCTCTGCCGGGAGCCAGCCCAAATCCCCCTCCGCCATTTGTCATCTCCCTGAGATTTACAGGCAGGGAGTGGTTGGGGCTGGAAGCAGGGCCGGCCCCGGCACGGCTGCCTAAAAAAAAGCACCTCCTGCTCCTTGGCAGCTCCCCGGCACGGGGGGGAGGGGGTGTCCCTGCTCCCCCCCAACACCCCCAGCCCCTCTCCCTATCGCCCCGCCACGCAGCCACAACCCGGCAGAGCCCCGGCGTGACGTGCAGGCAGCACCCGCCAGCCGCATTCCTGGCGGCCGATAAACCCAGCAGCCAAAATAACTCCAGCCTGCGTAAAGGGGGCTGAGTGCAGCCTAGTAGTGTCTGCATCCAATTTAGCCAGGCTGGCTCGCCCCGGCCCAGTGCCGGCGGGGAGGCCCATGCGCATGAGGTGCGAGAAGCAGCGGGATTTGGGGTAATTCCCACTGGATTCTCCACTGGCAGCAATAAGGGACCCCAGAGCGGCCCCTTGCAGCACACTGTGTGCCCTGGCCTCCCGCAGGGGTGTTCACTCTGGACACTAATGATGTCTGGTGACCGAGGCTGGATGTGGAAACCCCTTTGCCTATTGTGCCAGCAGAGCTGGGGAGCAGGAGAGCTGTGAGCCGCTCACCCTAAGAGCTCACAGGAGGGCAAGGGATGCTCCATCAGTCTCCCTGCCTGCTCCCACCTGGGGCTGCTCCCCCAGCCAGCACCTTCACACTGTGCCCTCAGCCAATCCTCTCCCCTCCTGTCGGTCCCAGCTGCCGCCAGCACCAGCTCAGAGCTGACACCTCGGCGCAGGGGATACCGGCAGGGCGGCCAAGGGCCGGCCCCGCTGTCACAGCTCACTCAGCTCCTTGCCAGAGGCCCCGTATCAGCACCCGGCGGCTGCCGACCACCCAGCCTGCTCCAGCATCCTGGCCCGCCACGGAGCCAGCCTGATGTGCAGCGAGGGTCCCAGCATCCCTGTGCTTTGCCAGCAGCTCTGGGGAGAGCTGGCAGCTTCTAGCACAGCCCGATAAAGACCTTGCCCCAAGACCCCATCACCCTGGCAGGATGAAGGCGTTGCCTCCTCCTCTTTCTCCCGTTTCCTCGCCTGCACTGTGGCGCTGAGCCAGCTTGCTGGGTGGTGTGGGAGAGGTTGGGCTGGGTCTAACCAGAGTGTTCCTCACCTTGGCGGTGCCTCACAGACAGGAGGTGGCTCCATCGCTACTTGACAAGGGGCACTGACCCCTTACGGCCATGAAAGCTCCTCTTCCACTTCCCCAAGGGATGCCCGGTGAGCACGGCTCTGCCGCCGGCCTCACCATGGCTGGCTGGGCAGCCGTCACGGCACCACGGCACAAAGCACCGCGGCCCCACTGTAAGTAGGGGGTCAGGGCTGAGCCACTCCAGCGTGCAGGCAGTGCCGAAGGGATTCACTCGCCCACAGCATCTTGTCGTACCGCCCCAGTGCAGGCGCCCCCCCAACTAGCAGCCACCTCAGACACTGCTGGTGCTGTCCCCAGCAGTGCCACCACCCACCACAGAGCACCCGTCCCATCCCAGCGTTGCTGGGGACACCTCTGCTCCTTTCCCAGCACTGCCACTGCTCTCCCATCCCACCCAAATGGTGCCGAGGACGCAGCCATGCTGTCCCCAGCCTTGTCGCCGTGCCAGGAGCTCTCTGCCACCTCCTGCTCCACCACCGTGCTCCCCCTGGGTCTCTGACCATGGAGTCCCCACCGCGCTGCCCCATGTCCCCACTGCCCGCCCTTCCACCCTGTGCCAAGTCCCCGTCCCTACCCGGGTGAGGTGTCCAGTGCCACGGTGAGCATTGCCCTGCTGAACTGCCGCATGTCCCACAGCTTCACCTCCCGCTCCCGCATCTGCAGGGGCACAGACGTGGTGTCAGTGGGCACCAGAGCTGCCCGGCCGGCCCTGCGGCACCACCTCCCTTGCCACCCAGCTTCCCTCCATCCCCAGCAAGGTCCAGGTCACCTGGCGAGGGGACCTGCTGCATTCATGGGAGACAGGCCACCCAAAAAGCACATGGGGCCCCGGGACAGGTGCCACAGGGAGCGGGGCTGGGAAATCTCGGTAGCATTGGAGCCACCTTCCCGATGAGGACCGTACCTGGCTGAACCCGATGGAGATGAGGCAATCGCTGGAACCCATCCAGAGCAGCCGGGAATCCTTGTTGTTCTCATGTCCCGGGACACTCTGCAAAGGCACAAGAGACATGGCCGTCAGTATCATCATCGGCTGCACTGGGAACGCTGTGTGGCATGCATGCTTCACCGGTGGTGGCCGTGAACCACTCCAGGGCCAAGTACATGGAGGTTAGTGCTGGCTCCCAACTCCGCTGAGAGATGCCTGTGGTGACAGTGCAGTGGGGACAGCCTGCAAGCGGTGACAGTCCTGAGCCCCCACCCTGTGCCCGTGCTGGCATGGTTGCTTGGTGGAGCGGCTGGCCTGGCTCCCGGTGAGGAGCAGAGGGTGGCAGCAGCTAACATGAGTGTGAGGGGGCATGGGATGGCCACCTGGGGCTCTCCCCACACCCGGCAAGGGGGCTCAGGAGCCAGCAGCTACACTCCATGCCATGAGGAAGCTGGTCCATGCCAGCAGCTACATGAAGAGGCTTGGCCACGGCCATGGCCATGGTGACAGAGGGACTTACTTGCCCAGCTGCATCCCCAGGCTCTCAATCCATGCTGTATCCCAGCTGCAGGAGCTGGGTGCCCCTTGTGTGTCCGGATGCTACCGAAACACACAGCAAACTGAGTCTAGCCACCCTCCCCACACCGCCCTAACCCCCTGCAGCCCCACTCCGTCTCTCCCCTGGGCTCCTTGCGGGCCAGGACCCCCCCAGTCCATGCCACTGCCTCATCCTGCCCACTGTCCCCAGCCCAGTCCCCCCACTGGCCCCAGTGCTGCTCTGCTGAGGAACGGGTAGGGAAGAGGAACCACAGGGCTGGTGGTAGCTGCTTGCAGGCTCCCATGTGGCCCCCAGATGGGTCCTGCGGTTCCAGGCTTCCCAGCAGGAGCCGGCAGCCAGCGCTCGCCCCATGGCGCAGGCAGCGCTCACAGCCCCCTCACTCTCGTTTGCAAAGCGCCAAGAAAAGACTGCTAACAATTTCAGAACTGGCATGGAAAAGCAGAGAGCTCTGCCAGAGCTAAACCCAGCACAGCACTTCCGGCACATCCGTGTGGGGCAGGGGGGACGTGGCGTGGGGGTGAG
>JANZLQ010000064.1:2861149-2873856 GCA_026212715.1 Elanus axillaris | reverse complement strand
TTATAGCGTGGAGGGGGGAGGCAGGGAGGGGAGCAGTGCCTGGGGCCATCAGTGGATAGGTGCAGGATGAATTTGGGAGCAGAGACTTGCAGCCACACCAAGTGGCACCCAGAGCAGGGGAGCATCATGGGGGCCACTGTGCTGCAAGGACTTTGCCCTGGCTTGCTTGCACATGTAACCGCTGGGTTTATATTTATATATTGTGGTGTTGTATTTATAAGGCTGCCTGAAGGATCAGAGCACCACTCATACCTGCAAAAAGCACCCAGGGCTTTTATGGGAGCTCAGCACCCAGGTTCTACCCAGGGGCAGCTGGCAGCAGGAGTTTCCCGGTGCAGTGTGGTGCTGGAGCACTGGCTCCTTCCAGTCTGTGCCCAGTGTTGCCACCATGCCCAGGCACGGGCACTGGAGGCCATCAGCTTCCCGAGCCCACGGGTGCGCACGTGCCAGAGGCAGGAGAAGCGCAAGGGGTGGCAGAGCCCGCTGTAGCCATCTCGCCCTGTTCTCCGCTTCATCCCTCCCCTCCCAAAGGCTTCTAGGCCCTTCTGCAGCGAGGGATGGCAGCTGCCAGCAGCCAGAGCCCCCAAGCCACAGGAAGCCTCTAATAAGAGACTGTTTAAACTCGACGTCAAGGCTTAAGTCCTCTACTTATTTCCTAATCACTGTTATTTGCTGAGCTGTGCGGATCCAGCCGCCCAGCCCTCACCCTTGGCGGGTCCTCGTCCCCAAGAGCCTTTCGCCCGGCTCCTGCACCGGCAGTGCAGAGCTTGGGAGCCCGCAGCCCCGCCACAGCCCTTGTGTCCACGGGGCTCAGGATTGCTGCACGCAGGCCGACAGCCCCAGCAGCAGCATGCCAGTGCACCAGGGGAGCTCGCCGGCCCCGGTGGCAGGGTACGGATCCCCTGTGCCAAACCCACTGGGGCCGAGGAGGAGGCAGCCCCATTCCCCCTACCCTCAGCCCCTGACACTGTGTTGCCACTGGGGCCTCTCCCAAGCTGTGCCATGGCTGGGAGAGGTTGGGGCACAAAGCCCACCCCACAGCAGGCAGCAGGCACCCTGGTCGCGCAGGGCTGCCTGCACCACGTTGCCCAGCACACCCGGGAGAGACAGTACCTGGGAGGCTGTTGGGCTGGCTCGGGGGTCAAAGATCCGCAGTTTCTTGTCCTGTAGAGATAAAAAGAAAACAGAGGAGGGTTAAGGACCCCAGGGCCAGCAGGATGTCAGGCTGTATTAGGCAGAAGGCTGAAGGGAGCTGCCCCCCTCCTTCCTGCTCATCATTTTCCTTCCTGCAGTGCCAGCACTTATGGACAACTTGCACAGCGTTCTCCAGGTCCTACCCCACATCATGGGCAGGGGCACACCTCCAGGACCCCCACAGCCTCACCAGGACCCCAACACCCTCAAAACTGCTCCCAGAGAAGTGGGGGAGCCTCCAAAGTAGAGCCAGGGCTGGAGTCCGACCCTGAGATGTCATCCTGCCAGCACTCCCCAGCATCCTGCGGGCAGGGGAGCAAGACCCCTCCTGCCTGGGACCTCACAGCCAAATGGGATGTGGGATGCCCTTTGGAAAGGGCTGGCTGGAGTGCAAAGGCAGCAGGGAAGTACCCTGGTGCCAGCCTTGCTGCCGGGGTGCTATTTGGGGTGCATACACTATGCCGGCTAGACCCACATGGCACGGCACAGCAGCGCTGCAGGTCTTGGCGGCCACACGGCACAGCACGGCATGGCTCGGGGGCTGACCCCCACCCCAGGTGGCATGACTTGGGGTTTTAGCCTCTGTGCTTAGCCTGCATGCTTGGTATAGGGCTCCAACTGCTCACTTAGCCTGCACACTCAGTCTGCATGCTTGGCCAGCCTCCATGCTCCATCTTGGGCCCACCTGCTCGCTCAGCCCGCACGCTTAGCCTCCACCATAGGCACAGGGGGGCCAACCCCTTGATCTGCACGCTCAGCTGGGCTTGCACTCGATCCTGCTCACCCGGCCTCTATGCATGGCCTGGGGGCCTGGCAGCTTGCTTGGCCTGTACGCTTAGCCTCCACGCTGGGCCTGCACGCTTAACACAGAGGGGAGACTGCTCGCTCAGGCCATACGCTTGCTCTGCCCACACGCTTTAGCAGGGAGGCCTGCCCGCTCGCTCAGCCTGCACGCTCAATCTGTGTGCTCAGCTGGCCTGCCCGCTCGGCCTGGGCGCCTGCCCGCTCCCTTGGCCTGCACGCTTGGCCTCCATGCAGGGCCTGCGCACAACCCACGCGCTAACGTGTCCGGCAGCGCGCGGCAGGCGCCATCTAGTGCTCCCATCCTCCTCGGCTCTGGCCCTGCTCGCTGACCCCATTTCTGCCCTTTTCTCCCCAAAATGGGGTCACCCTGTGGCCCCCAGAAGCAGGGCACAGCCGGCTGCCAGCCTGACCCGTGCTGGGCCGCGGCGACGTCACCCAAGCGAGCCGCTCACCTTGCAGGAGGTGCCGAGGAGGCGGCCGTCTTGCTTCCAGGCCAGGCTCTGCAGCTGGTCCTCGTGGGAGTCCAGGGCTGTGGGAGGAAAGCAGGCTCAGGACTGGGATCAGGCAGGGCTGCTCCTGCCAATGAGGCGGGCGCCATCGCTCTCCCACCTGTGAGCACCAGAGCGCTTCCCAGGGGAAATGATCTGGTCTTTCCGAAGGCCTGGTGGCAGTCAGAGCAAGGGTCAGGACCCACTCACACACCACCACCACTGCCATGCCCGTGCAGGGAGCATCCCCACACCGCTGACAGCTTGATCCAAAGGACAGGAGCCCTGGGAAAGCCACAGGGCACTTACACCCCCACGCTGCCGCCCAGCCTCCTCTCCCCATCAGGTTAGCTGAGGCCTGGGTAAGGCTGGTCAGCAACAACCTGCAGCAGCCACGTCTACCCACGCACTGGGACACGCAGGGAGAGGGACCTGTCACCCCAGGGGATCCCCAGGAAAGCTGCTACAGACAGCCTGGGCAGTACAGGAGGCTTTTACACTGCTACGTCATAGCGTAGGGAGGCCCGTTCACACGCATGAGGAGGGGCTGCGGTGCTCCCTGCCCAAAAAGCCACCCGTGCTGTCTTTTTGGCAACACCAAGGTCCAGACTTGAGCCTGTTGCTTGACCCCAGGCTCCAGCACGGTGGAGATACACATCACGGGTAGGAGCCAGCAGACATGGCCATCCCTACCTGTCAGCGACTGCTGCTGCCCCACATCCCAGATGGTGACTCGCTTCCCAGTGCCGCTGGCCAGGACGCCGTCTGCCGTGGGGTGGAACTGTAGCATGTCCACCGGACCCCCTCCAGGCCCCAGGGTCAGCCCCGCATCGCTGGGCATGTCCTG
The DNA here is from genome assembly GCA_026212715.1 of Elanus axillaris. NCBI lineage: Eukaryota > Metazoa > Chordata > Aves > Accipitriformes > Accipitridae > Elanus > Elanus axillaris. The sequence goes on along the minus strand of JANZLQ010000064.1, from coordinate 2,870,523 downwards.
GCCGCTTTCAGGCAGGCGCCACACCTTCACCTGCAGCCCCAGGGAGAAGTGGGTCAGTCCCTGGACAGGCAAGCTGGACCCAGCTGGGTGCCGGCAGTGCTTGACCTGGGCTTGCTGTTTTTCCAAGCTTTGGTCCCGGAGGACACCAGGTGACCCCTCATCGCAGGTGGGTGGGATCAGAGCTGTGGGCATCCCAGGTGGGAGAGGGCTCATCCATGGCTGACACCATCTGCCTTGTCCCCCACAACCTGGGGACATCCTACACTGCTCCCCACGGCTGGCACCCTCTGCCCCAGGCCCTGCTTATTCCCAACGCTCTGGCTTCAACTCCTCCGGGCACTACAGTGAACCCCAGAGACATGCTGGGGGACCCCAGGTGCCCCTTGGGACCCCTGGCACTGAGCACTCACCATCTCATCAGCAGAGCCCGTAGCCAGCAGAAGCTGATCGAAGGGTGAGAAGTCAAAGTCCGTCACCACATCTGGAAGGAGAAGGGCAGAGGTTGGTCCTCATCTCACCCCTGCAGACAGCGTGTCTGCCTGCCTCCGCTCTTCCTCCACCTGACTCTTTTCATACAGGCACATGTGCAGGCAGGTGCAGGCAGCCAGGGTCAGATCCAGCCCCACCAAGGCATTTTGGAGCAGCTCAGCTTTGCTGTGAGAGCCTGAGCCCCTCCACACTGTCCATCAGGGTCTCGCACCCTTTGGTGGGACACAGGAGCCCTGAAAGTTAGCAACTGTGCAATTGCACCTCTCTCTCTCTCTCTCTCTCTCTCTCTGACCCACTGCCAACCAGGTTTGGCTTTGATTTCAGGATGGACATCCCCAGGAGGCACAGGGAAAAGCACGAACAGCACAAGGGCATCTGTGCCAGCCTGGATGCTGGCGAGCGAGGCCGCAGCCAGCTGGGGCTGTGCTGGTAACAAGGCTCCCTTTGTAACGCCCTGGCTTGGCGCGCCAGTGGCAGGGACGCTCCTCGCGGCTCTGTCGGCAGGGCCCTGCGGGAGGAAGGCTGGCACCATCAGCAGCAGCCCCTCAGATGCATTTGGCACGCTTGGGAAAGTAGGTCACTGTGTACTTTTCTGCTTCCAGGAGGCTGTGGAGAGACAGGCCCAGGAGGCACGAAAAAGCGAGCAGCTCACTCTGTTGCATTTTCCCCAGGAGGAGAGAAAAATCCCTTCCCTGTTTTGGAGGCGTTGCTCTGGCACGGCCAGCTTCAAAGGGCTCGTGCTAAATCTCATTATGAAGCTGTTAATGTTACGCTGCAGCGGAGCTCGCTGGCCCGCTTGCGAGCATGGTGCAGCTCTCCGTGCCCAGCCCTGTGCTGCTGGGGCACAGACCGAGCTGGGCAGAGGCAGCACAGCCTGGGCACGCTGCGCAGTCCTGCAGCAATGCCAAGGCACCACATGCAGGAAGGCGGCGCTGGAACCGGCTCCCATCTTGCTGCTCTGGTGCAATTTTGGGGGGGAAATGGGTGGTCAGTGCCCCCTGGGCTGGCACTGCTGCTCCAACACCAGGAGAGGGGTACCCTGAGGTCCCCACCACTCTTTCCCCGTGCCTGGGCTAGAGGCAGAGCCCTCCACGGCGCAAGGTCCTCTGCCAGTGACAACGCTGCCAGCTGCCTTTTCCCCTGCAGCACTCGCTCTGCCCACATGAGAGCTGCTCAGGGCCACGTGGCCACCGGTCTGGCCTGTTCCTCCCGTCCTGTTCCTCCCTTCGCTGGAGCTGGGTACACCAGCAGTGATGCCGTCCCCAGCTCCAGTGCCAGCCCGGCGCTGGCTGTACTCGGAACTTCAGGGAGTGCAATGAGTAACTTGGGAAGGGTGTGCTAGAGGAAGAGTGTGAGCAACAGCTACGTGTCCAGACCTTGCTGCAGCTGGAGAGATGAAGTGGATCAATTCAGCTCCTTACCAAAAGCCCAGCCTGGCAGAGCCCCACATGGTCAGGGTGGCTGCAGTCGGCTTGAGCCTTGCACACAAGTGAGACTTGTCAGGGTCACCCTGCCCATAGATGATGGTCCCTGGGGACTCCAGCATCTCCCCCAGCCCCTCCACTGGGAGACAGCCCAACACAGCATCCTGGGCCAGGACTCAGCACCTGAGCCCTTCTGCAGAGCCCATGAAGGGTCAAATGCCTCCTGTAGAGGTGGGAGGTGGTACCTGACTCCTTGGTGCCCTGGTGCAGAGCATGGTGGAGGCATGGGACAAACCAGACCAGGGCCAGTAGACACCCAGCTCACCTGAGTGGCAGCAGAGCTGAGACACGGTCCTCTTGCCTCCATCCTTGCACTCCAGTGGCACGATGCCCAGCACACCTGCAAGAGTAGACACAGGAGCAGGTCACTAGCCGCCTGCCCATCGCCCACAAGATGCTCCCAGGAACCCCCAGAGCCTGGGATACAGTGGGGGGACACCCAGCTTTGCAATGCAAGCCAAAAGGTGCGGGACTGTCAGCACCTTTGGGGGCACTTGGAGAAAGCCTCTTCCACTCACCCTCATGCCTCCTGGGGTCTGCGGGGCTGACCCACCACCCAGCCCCACAGGGCTCACAGAGGTAAATCCACCCCCCGCCACACTCGCCACCCCGTCCCTTGTGTCTCACCTGCCGCCTCGGCATTGAATGCGATCCAGCGGCAGCTGGCCTTCACGTGGTTCCCACAGGATGCGATGGAGCCTGCTCGGATACCACTGATCCAGGCCTGGGATAGAGAGGGAAAACCCACATCAGGAGACAACTCTGTTTTGGAGGGGCCTGATGCCATGGCCGGAGCACGGCTGGAGGGGAGACAATGAAGCATCGGCACAGCATCGCTACAGACCCTCAGCCCCAAAGAAGCTCCCGTGCCCATGGGCCTGGCACTACCTGGAGGCTGCTGATACCAACGGGATCATGCCAGAGGCACATTTGTAGGGCCCTGTCCTCTGGGAGGGCTGGGGTAACGTGGCTGCTCATGCTCCCCACTTAAAAGTGCAGCCCCTCACCGGGGCTGGAGGCTTTGGGGCCAGCTTTGCCAGGAACAGGAGTCAGGAGCATCCTGGCTCCCAGTGCTGCCTCTCCCCAGAACTGTCCCAGCCCTGGGCTCTCCCATGGTGGGAAGAGCTCAGAGGACTTTGCAATAAACTGATGTCAGGGAATTTGGGATGGGACAAAGGCTCTTGGGCTGTGAAGAACCATGGGGTCAGGCTGTGACTGACTGAGGCAGATAAACACCCCCAGCAGCATACTTCCTACACAGACACACAGCCAAGGAACTTCATTACAGCTCCAAAACCAAAATCCCGCTTTGCAGTGTTTCCCACTACTACTCCATGGCTGAGCACTGCACCCGTGGGGCACTAGGATGCCCTGCATGAGCCTGACCTGCTCTGGGTGACACAGACACTCGACCTCAAATGGCCATCAGGACCAGGAGCTCTCTGGCACACCCAGGGCCAAGTCCAACCCTCGAGCAGAGGCAACTGCTGGTGTTTTATAGCTGCCACCATGCCTGTATGCCTACTGGCAGCCACCAGCATCACAGAGAGCTGCAGCGGGTGTCCAGAGTGGTGGTTACCCCACAAGCAGGGCAAAGCCCTTTGCAGGGAAGGGAGCTGCGTATGTAGCCCCAAAAGGACTGAGCCCTGGGTTTCCTCTCCTTGCACGGCTTCCTTTTGGGGCCTGACAGAGAGCAGCGGTTCCTGCAGCACTTCCTCTCGTCCTTGTCACACCAGCCTGCTCGGTGGCAGACCTGTTAACCCTTCTCCTGCCAAAGGGAGGTTCCTCTCCCTGCACCCAGCAGGTGCACAGGGGGCTGCAGCAGTGATGGGGAACAGGTCCAAAGCATGAGCAAGACCCAGGAGGAAGAGTTCCACAATCTGTGTTCCATCACCTTGCACTGGTCCTGCAGCGATGGGGGATATCAGCTACATCTGGCCCCTAGCATCCGGGAGTACTGCAATTTTTCACAGAGGGAGTGCTGAGCTGGTCCATCCTGGCCCTGCAACGTCCCTGCACGCATGCAGGAGCCCTCGGGGAAGTGATCCTTCCCACACCACGCCAGGGCGGCCGGTAAAGCATATGGTACCATCCTGGCTATGTCCCTAAAACAAGCTGCAAGCTTTCATGGCACCTCTGCCAGCAGAGCCCTGCAGACACTGCCTGACAGGGAGAAGCGACTCAGGTGTGATCCTTCATGTTTTCACTGCGTTTCCCGATCCGGCCAGGTCAGGTGTCTGCCTTCACCTCTGTAAACAAGCTGCTCTGCTTGGCTGGGGACATGAACAGTGTTTCCCACTGTGACACCTGAGATGGTTCAGAGACAAGATGTCCACCTCCCAGCCCCTGCCCACAGAGCTGGGAGACGTGGCCTCGCTTCCGAGAGACATGTTTCTCTCCTGGATGGGAAATGTCTTTCGGAAAGGCCGCCTCCCATGTGTTGAGCCGGGTGCAGGTGCCAGAGGCAGAGCAGACACCTCCCTGCACACTGGGTCAAGAGCACACCATCCCTCAGTGTCCTGCAGAGCTCGCCCACCATGGGAACCGACACCAGGGCAGTGGTGACAAGGATATCCCTGCCTAGAGAATGCCATAACCCCCCCATGGCCAGGCGTCCCAGCACCCACACCACAGACATGCACACTCCCCGGGCCAGCCATTAGCAGCAGCTCATCTGCACCCTGAGGTTTGCAGCTGAGCAGTCAGCCGGCTGAGATTTCAGCGACCTGCCATCCGCTCCGCAGACACTCTGTGGCTGGCACGCCATGGGGGTGGTAGGATACATGAAGCCAGGTGCAATGGCAGCAGCCACTGTGTCCCCTCCTACAGCTGAAGCTCAGGAGGATGTTTCAGGTGCTCACCGGGTTTGCAGAAGTGTACAAGTGCAGGATGAGGCAGCCTGGCACAAGGACAGCTTGGCTGGGAAGTTATGGGGAAAGAGAGCGCTGACATCCAAGGGCTGGGAGATGAACATTTTGGTGACCCTGGGGGCCCCCAAATTCTTTTCAAAGGCAGCAAGACACAATGATTTTTAGCAGCATCACCCATCCAGCCTGAGCCCTCTGCTTCTGGCCACATGGTATATGTCGAAGGGTACCAGCTTCCCACACCTGCATGCCACCCTGGCACAACTGGTCCCCCTGCGTCTGGCCCATGTTGTCCCTTCCCCACATGGGACTGTCCCCGGCAAGGACTCTGCTCCAGCTGTTACAGCTCCTGTCTGCTCCACAGGCTGGGAGCCACCCGGGCAGGATTTCACCACCTGCCTCCACCACAGTAGAACAGCGGCAGCCTCGCCCACGGCCACAGTGCTGTGGAGATGCCGGCCAAAGGGTGTCCAGCTCGGGGAGCCCCTGGAAGGGCTACATGTCCCAATAATGCTCCCCGATGTGGCTCACCCGGCACAACCCATCTCTGACCCAACACCTCTTCACGAGCCAAGATGGATCACGATGCTCGGCACGGTTGGGGCTGGTTATTTGTGTGACAGAGACCGGAGCTGGGCACCACAAGGCTCTGTGCAGCCCAGTGAGACCCACCAGACCTGCCTGACCTCAGCGGTGCCAAGCTCCGCAGCTTGCAGGCAGGGCGATGGAGCTCAGCACCATCCAGCGGGGCCCCAGCGCTTCCTCTTTGCCTGCGGAAGCAGGGTGACAGAAGCGGGGCCTGGTGTTTCATGCTCAAGGTACACACTTCCCTGGCCGGCACGGGCGAGCCGGTGCTGCCTGGGGAGGGCTGAGCACAGGCCGGGTACCAAGCCGAGCTGGGACAGCGGGTAGCGCAAACCAGGGTCCAACCACCCGTGCCAGCCGTGCCCTGGCAGCAAGAGGGGCGCAGCCCGGCTCCCTGCTGCCATGGGATGGGTACCCCAAACCTGCGGCACTGGCTGCACTGGAGCAGCTCCCAGCCCGGGGTGGCGGCGGGGGGACGGGGGGTTGGTCTGCAACCGCCCCGGGAAAGACCGGGGTTCCCCACCGGCACCCAGCTGCAGAGCACCCCGTGACGGGCTGCGGGGGCAGGAAGCGGTGGGTGCCAAGGAGAGGTCGCCCGGGCGACGGTGCCGTATCGTGACCGGGCAGCGGGTGGGGGTGGACCCGGGTACGACCCCGCCATACCGGCGGTGCGGCAGCAGCGGGAGCCGGAACCGCGCCTTACCGGAGCCACCCCGCCCCGCCCCCGCCCGCCGGGAGCCCCAGCCCCGCCGCCCCCGCACCCCGGTACCGGACGGCGGGGAGCGTCCCGCAGCTCTCACCTCCCTACGGGGCAACCGAGACTCGGTGTGCCGGAACTTGGACGCCTTGAAGCGGTTCATGATGCCCCGGCCGCGCCGCGCCGAGCCGAGCCGAGTCGAGCCGCTCCGCCCGCCTTGGGGCCGCCGCCGGCCCCGCCCCGGGACACGCCCTTGATCTTTAGCCCCGCCCCTCCGCGCTGGACACGCCCCCTCCGCCGTCCCCTACCTCCCGCGTCCCCGGCTGTCTCCACCGCAGGGATGTGCCCGCCGCGGCGAGGTCACTGTCAGCGGGGCAGAGATCCTCGCCCCGGCTACCCGGGACCCTTCTCAGAGCCTCCCGCCCTTGGGGCTGACCCCCGGCGTTGCAGCCACCCGGGGGTGACCGTCCCGGGGGAGGGTGGGGGGGTGCAGCCCCCTTCCTTGCCTCCCACAGAGACTTGGGGTCGCCAGACCGACAGCCTCCCCTCCACGGGCAACGGGGGCTGCAACCCCCCGCTGTCACCCAAACGTCCCGCCGTCGACAAGGGCAGCTGTTCCTTCGGGGTCCGGGCAGAGAGGATGGGAATAGCAGTGTGGGTGGCTTTCCAGTCCCGTGAGCTCAGCCTCCTCGTCCCCTCCATGGCCTGGCAGCCACCGGCAAACAGAAACCTTTGTGTACAGGCAGCTGCCAGGGAAGGGAAGGGAAGAGTGGGCCGGATCCGAGCCCACCGAGCCCTCTGGGCCTGGCCATGGCATCGCCCATGCCCAGCGGAGGCCAGGTCTCCTTCCCTGTCGCCTGGGGTTGTGACACTTGCGTGTGGCAGAGCGAGAGCAGACAGGATCTGACGCGTCCCCCTCGCTGCTCTGCCTTGCCGCCACGTCCTCCCACGCACCGCAGAGCCGAACTTCTTTGCCAAGGCGTGTTTCAAAGCACCATCCCTGGTAACGAAGGCAGGAGAGAAAAGCACTTACCATGAATTACCCTCCTCTCTAGAGAAGCTCCTGCCCTCTCGCTAAGGCGGTGCATTAGCACAGCCGTTCTGGGTCCAGAAAAGCCTTTATTTCAGCTCTCCAATTGTCTTTCACGCACTGAGGCAGGGGAAAAGCCCTCGGAGGGGAGCGGGGCACCCCAGGCAGCACCGAGCCAGCGACGACCCTGCCAGAGGGCAGCTGTTCCCCGAGGCCTGGCTGCCGCATCCCCTCTGGAGGAGGGGGCCACAGGGCCTGGCTGGGCCCGGCTCCCCTCACGGGAGGGGACAAACTCTTAGAATCATAGAATCATTTAGGTTGGAAAAGACCTTCAAGATTATTGAGTCCAACCATCGTCCATGCCCACTAGACCATGTCTTGGAGCGCCTTGTCTACTCACTTTTTGAATACCTCCAAGGATGGTGACTCAACCACCTCCCTGGGCAGCCTATTCCAATGTCTCACAACCCTGTCAGTAAAGAAATTTTTCCTAATATCCAACCTAAACCTCCCTTGCTGCAAGTTGAGCCCATTACCTCTCATCCTATCGCTAGCCACCAGACAGAAGAGACCAGCCCCCACCTCACTACAACCCCCTTTCAGGTAGTTGTAGAGAGTGATAAGGTCCCCCCTCAGCCTCCTTTTCTCCAGGTTAAACAGCCCCAGTTCCCTCAGCCGCTTCTCATAAGACTTGGGCTCCAGGCCCCTCACCAACTTGGTTGCCAGTCTCTGGACATGCTCCAGCAACTTGGTGTCTTTCCTGTAGTGAGGGGCCCAAGACTGAACACAGTACTCAAGGTGCAGCCTCACCAGTGCCAAGTACAGGGGAACAATCACCTCCCTGCTCCTGCTGGCCACACTATTTCTGATACGGGCCAGCATGCTGCTGGCCTTCTGGGCCACCTGGGCACCCTGCTGGCTCATATTCAGCTGGCTGTCAACCAGCACCCCCAGGTCTTTCTCTGCCAGGCAGCTTTCCAGTCACTCTTCCCCAAGCCTGTAGTGGTACACGGGGTTGTTGTGACTGAAGTGCAGGACCCGGCACTTGGCCTTGTTGAACCTCATACAATTGGCCTCGGCCCATCAATCCAGCCTGTCCAGATCTCTCTGCAGAGCCTTCTGACCCTCAAGCAGATCGACTCTCCCTCCCAGCTCGGTGTCGCCTGCAAACTTGCTGAGGGTGCACTCAATTCCCTCGTCCAGATTATTGATAAATATATTAAAGAGAACTGGCCCCAAAAGTGAGCCCTGGGGAACACCACTTGTGACTGGCTGCCAACTGGATTTAACTCCATTCACCACAACCCTCTGGGCTCGTTCACCCAGCCAGTTTTTCACCCAGCGTAGAGTACATTTGTCTAAGCCATGAGATACCAGCTTCTCAAGGAGTATGCCATGAGAGACAGTATCAAAGGCCTTGCTGAAGTCGAGGTAGACAACAGCCACAGCCTTTTCCTCATCCGCAAGGTGGGTCACCCGGTCATAGAAGATCAGGTTGGCCAAGCAGGACCTGCCATTCACACACCCACGCTGACTGGGCCTGATCCCCTGGTTGTCCTGGACTTGCCGACGACCCTCCTCCTGATGAGGGTCCCCGTCTGCCTCTCTCCCTTTCCCCCGGCTCTCCTCAGCACGGCGCTCCTGCTGTCCCCCGCCTGGCGCCGTTACCCTTGGCCACCCTCGCAGGGGCTCTGCCGGTGCTTCCCCCTGCTACAACCGCCACGCCGGGGCTCTGCTGGGGGCTACCCTCCGTGAGCGGCCAGAGCACCCCGGGCCCCGCCGCCGCGGGCCGCGGCAGCCAACCGAGGCCCGGGGGTGACACCGCGGTTCCGCAGCCGCCGGACAGCGGCAGGACGCATGCACAGCAACAAGCCCCGCCCCCTCCCCCCCCCCCCGCAATCCGCTACGGCGCAGGCGCATTGCGTCCTCCTCGGCGGCGCCTGCCGTCGCGTGTCGCCGGTGGCGCAGGCGCAGCGCTGCGCGCGGGCCAAGATGGCGGCCGGGAGCTCCTCGCGTTGGCTGGGGGCGGCTGCCGCCGTCGCCGCCGCCAGGAACCGCGGGCCGGGAGATGGGCGGCTGCCGCTCGTCTGGCTCGTCCGGGGACTCAGCGTCTCGGCGCCTCCCGCCGCCGCCTCGGCCCGCGCCGCCCGTCGCCTCCTGCCGCTGTGCGCCGGGCTCTGCGCCGCGGGTGAGGGGGGCCGGGGGGCGGCCGGCGGGGCCTC
>JANZLQ010000064.1:2818809-2861049 GCA_026212715.1 Elanus axillaris | reverse complement strand
GGGGGGCGGCCGGCGGGGCCTCAAGCGGGCCGGGGCGGGGGACGCGGCGGAGGAGGGAGGCGGCGAGCCACAGGCTGTCGCCTCGGGGCCGGCCCCCTTCCCCCGGCCTTGTCCTGTCTGCCGCCCTTAGCGGCGGCGTCCCGGCCCTCACCCACGGCCCTCTGCCTTCCTCTCCCGCAGGGCCGAACCGTGCCGCCGCCGCCGCCGCTGCCGCCTTCCACAGCAGCGCCGCGGCCTGCGCCAAGGAGGACTATTACCAGGTGCTGGGGGTGCCCCGCACCGCCACCCAGAAGGAGATCAAGAAGGCCTACTACCAGGCACGTCCGACCGCGGGCCCCACTGGGGGGATGGGACACTGCCAGGACAGGCGGGCGACCGCCGGGCCGCGGCTGAGGGCCTGTAGGCAGACGGAGGAGTCGTAGCTACCCACCGTCTCCCTTGTAGGGCAGAGACCAAACCGGCCTTTGGGATAGATCCCTGTGGTCAGACCCGCTGGAGACGAGGGGAGGTAGTGGTGGGAGAGCTCAGCATGTGGGTTTGGGAGCTCCTCAAAAGTGTGGTCTGCCTGTGCTGTCATCTCGGGTTTGCTGCCAGAAGGTCCTGGGATTGCCGAGAGGTTCAGGAGCAGCTTCTGTAGTTCCTTACTTTGGGATCATAATGCAAAATGAAGGCTTTTAGCTCCCTAAAATACAGGTAGCGAAGCTAAGCTTTGCCCAGTGTGTTTTTCCTGGCATGTGAGATAGGCTAAAATAAGTTACTTTTGTCTGTCTCTAATAGTTTGATTTTTGTTGTTTAGCTGGCAAAGAAATACCACCCTGATACAAATAAGGATGACCCTAAGGCTAAAGAGAAGTTCTCTCAGCTGGCAGAAGCCTACGAGGTAATATGCAGGGTTTAATCATGATGGAAAGGAGGAAAGATTGGACGTTAGATGGCGGGCAAACAATTCGTGTGTGCGTTTCCTGTAAAACCATGGCTCCTTTTTGATGTCTTGTACTTCAGGCTTGAGTGCCTCTGTCCCAGCGATGTCTCCAGGACATCACTTAGCCAAATTATCTGATTTAGCTGAGTATGTTTTGGGCTCTTTCAGTTTGTGCTCTTTCTTCATGGTAAGTGACTGGCATGGATGCAGCAGTCAGTGCCAGGGAATTATTGGTAGCTTAAATAAACAAACAAAAAACCTATCAGCAGTTACTAGCTGTTTGAGACAGAGGTGCCTTCCGCTGTGCAGCACGCCATCCCAGTTTCTTCCTGCTCTTCAGCTCATTTGGAAATCTTCCTGTGCTGGTTTTTGCTCTTGTGGGTTTTTAAATTTACCCCAGCGCTCTTCTCACCAGCTCTCACCCGATGTATTAACGATCAACTATATAGTGCAAGTTATTCGTGCCTATTATAAGTTAGTAAGATCTTGTCATTTTCCTGATGATGAGCTAAGAGATACCATGGAGGAAGGAGCTTTTCAGTAATTCATATGCTGCCAAGAACTGGGATAGCCTTCCTAATGGTTTGAGAACATGGGCTTGTGGCGGTAATGCCAGTAGCCTTGACTTCTCCCGAGGGATGCCGCTTTGCAGACACAGGCTGTCCAGTTGCTCGGGATCTGTACGGTGTCCTGATGGCATCGTTCTTTTGCCTCAAAGGTATTAAGTGATGAAGTGAAGAGGAAACAATATGATGCGTATGGCACGGCTAGTTTTGATCCTGGTGCAGCAGGTGCTGGCGCTGGGCGGCAGTACTGGAGCAGTGGTCCATCAATTGATCCAGAAGAGCTTTTCAGAAAAATCTTTGGAGAGTTTTCGGGATCCCCTTTTGGCGATTTTCAGAACGTCTTTGACCAGCCACAGGAGGTATGAAGTGCACTTATTTTCTGAGTAATGAAATGAAAGTGAGAAGTGAAAAACTCAAAAGCTGGAGAGGGACACCAGTCTGTCACAGATCGCTCTGGGAGCTTAAGCAAAGAGTTTGCTTCTGGGAATGTCAGCACGTGAGTGTTCCATTGTATGGGTGGGAGAGTCACATATTGTTGGTAAGCCGTGTAGATACTTCTTCCACACTGAATATCTTTTTTGGACTCCAGCTACTTAATCTGGTGTTTACTGACACCAGTTGGTGCTGCCAAACAATTCCATCATTGTAGAGGCATCTTTTCTGCTGTACATTGATTTATGTATGTCTGCTTTGATCTGTAATGCTAAAAACCACAAAATACCTTTTAACTATAAAACAAGCCTTCCAGCATTAGTTTTGACTGCTTAATTGGCTTAATTTTGCAACTTAATTAGCTTAACTTTGCAGTGGAGCCCATAATAAAACAAAACCTATGTCTTGTTCTTTGTACTGCAGCTAAACGCTCTTCTAAGTATTGACAGTGTTGATTCATGTGCTGCCTTCAGAAATGCTTGCTATTCAGTACTTCTGGCTTTGCTAAAAATGGCCTTTTATTATGAACAGAATTTCCTATTTTGTGCAGTCATCTTTGCTGAGGTAAAGAGTTTATTGAAGAAGAGCTTGGGATTCACTTGGATTGAAAGCCTTCATCCATTGCTGCATTCTTTAGAATTATTAAGAGTTTTCCTGAGGGCAGAAAAATGCTTGACTTCAATTTTTACTTCCTCCTTTAATTTTTTAAAATCTCATTTCTGCTGTACCACTGCTCATCAGACTGGTGTAATCATTATTCCTGTAAGGTTTGCTATCTTTCTGTACCCTTTTTTATTTATATGAGACAGATTGTTGCTTCCTCAAGTGAAACAGAACCCTTCTGAATCTGTTTCTCCCCCCCGCCCCCAGTACCTGGATATATTTTAAGCATTGTTTGATATTTGGCCTAGAACAATTTCAGTCTGCTTAAGAGCCTGTTGCTCATCAGCTGTAGATTGATGTCCGTGTTTCCTGTACAGTATATCATGGAACTGACGTTCACCCAAGCTGCAAAAGGTGTTAACAAGGAGATTGTGGTGAACATCAATGATTCCTGTGAGCGATGCAATGGTAAAGGACATGAACCTGGTACCAAGGCACAACGCTGTCACTACTGCAGTGGCACTGGCATGGTAAGTGCTTTTTAAGACACAGGTTCTGCTGTGCTTTTCCTTGTTGAGCAAGTCAGTCACTTCCACAGTGAAAAATTCTCACTACAGTCATCAGCTTATCTTGGGTGAAGCTGAGTGAAGCACTAGGAGATTTTCTTTGTATTAAAGAAGCATTATGCCCAGCTAAAAGCACTAGCCTTCAGGGCTAGATCATCTAGATGCTATATATCTAGCAAACCACATTTATATAATCTAACAGTTATGAAATTACTTAATCGTATATATATATATATAGTGTAACAGTTCTGAAATTACTTGGGTGTTAAATGGGATACATTGAATTGAGGGGTGGAGGGAGGAGGAAGGTGATGATAGCCTAAGGGTAGTCATGAAATAAGATGCACGTTACTTACAGTAACGAATGATCAAGCTTCAGGCTTTCAATTTCCATGTCTCAAAATGAGCACTTGCAATCAGTCTGTGACCAGAATATCTTTCTGTGCAGAACAGGTGTAGTTGGTCAGGGGAGACTGCAAGCTTTTCCCACTGTTTCCTCATGTGCTTCGATCTGGTGGGTGGCTTTCACGTTTGAGCCCATAGCTTAGCCTCCATAATGTTTTCCTGGACACTGGCAATAATTCATGCAAGTGGATTGTCCTTGGATTCCTCAAAATACAGATGTTTGTAGTGCCTTGTGAAATAGCACTTTGTTCCTGCTTGCGCCTTAAAGCCTAAAGATGGAAAGTGCTGTGTTTCCCTTGAATTTGCTCATAGTGGTGATAGTTTCTGGTAGAAATCAGAATCTGATGGCAATTGAATCTGATCCAGCATCTTAAAAGTAACATCCTCTTTGGACTTCTGAGCCACTTAATTGCTCCACCCCTTACTAAAGGATATTGCTGTCCTGCCAGGTTGCATGTGCAGTTAGAGGGACTCAAATATGCTGGGCCAGTCACTGACAGTGTTTTGTGTAAGTGAAATGTACCATCTCAGTACTAAATATTTGTACGATCTGTGTTTTCTTCATTAGGAGACGATAAATACCGGCCCTTTTGTAATGCGATCTACATGCCGACGATGTGGTGGTCGTGGTTCCATCATAACAACACCATGTGTAGTATGTCGAGGAACGGGGCAAACCAAACAAAAGAAGACAGTGATGGTTCCTGTGCCAGCTGGTTAGTGTTGCACTTGTATGCTGCTCTCTGCTAATTAACTATAGTTATTTGCTTCCACTCAGCCAACAGCAAGGGACTTGCCTCCAAAGCATGACTCATCCCTGCCAGGTACGAATGTGAGAGCAACATAAGAAGTTTTGCTGCAGAGAAGTTATCTTAAGAACAAAGCGGGTTGATAGGTTGGCAGTTGAAGGGGCTAGTAATGAGATGAACTTTCTGGCCATGGATATAAATGTTTGCTTTGCCCTTCCTGAGATGAGGTTTTGGTTCTTGCATGGATCCTTCTAGGCAGGTTTTGAAGAGTGAAACTCAAAAGGGTCTTTCATTTGTCCTTGATGAAGCTTGGGGGGAGGGTGGGAATCTTGAAAGCCTTAGCTTGGCTCAGAACTGTGTGCTGATGGCCTTCCTCACCAGAGAGGATAAAATGTGTAGTGGGGCTGAAGACTTACTTCTTTGAGACCACCCTGGGTGAGCATCCTGTAGTTTTCCTGCAGCTTTTGGAGGCTGCCCAGCATTCCTTAGTCTGATGCATTTTCCAAAAGAATTCTGTAGGGATTGAAGTAATGAGCCTGCTTGGTGCATAGTGATCACCTCAGAGGTATAAATGTGTGCTGACACCTCCTCCCTTTGGCCACAGCTCCTGGGCTCCTGTGGAGAGTGTTACTGTGCTGCCTGCTGGTAGGTCTTGTGCTTTGCACTCCTGGATGTGTGGGTGCTGCTGTGCTGGCTGGCTTTTGGGGATGGCAAGAGCCGTAGGTATCTCAAGTAATGTGGATTATAATGCAAGGTAACATTCCCTCTTTTTCTTGGATTGCAGGCATTGAGGATGGGCAGACAGTTCGGATGCCCGTGGGGAAGAAAGAAATTTTCATTACGTTCAGGGTATGTATCATTATGTTGTTGGCTGTTTTCGTTATTTAAGTTGGTTGCTTGTTCCCTTTGCAACTGTCTGGGAAGTGACTGACTGAATGGGGGATGGAGGAGGAAAAGCGAGTGATCCTTTGAAACAGCTGAGGTAACATGATCCACATGAACTTTCTGAGAAAGCAGAAGATGGGCATTGTAACAAGTGGTGTAACATTAAGTCTGCTCATGAAGAATTGTGCTGCTTGTTCTGGGATGAGGCCATTATGGTACCTTGCATCAAAATGCAAAGTAGGTTCTTGATGCCTTTAGTCTTTGACTGGGGGATGTGAAGGAGCTGTCTGCTTTTATTTATGGCTGGGAGCACTGAGGAGGGTTGTGGGAATGCCCGCAAGAGGCTGGCCGGTCAAGTGTCCTTTTTTTGTAGACACAGGTTACGTGCTGCTTTGCATGTTTTTTAGCTGGGGCCCTCTTCTCCTCGAGGTATCCTGTCCCATGCACCTCTGTCAAGGAAGAAATGTTTTTCAGCACCTTTTTTGTGGTGCAGGAGGATTTAATTCTCTTCCAGCTTGTGAGACCATGGCAAAGGTGCTTGCCTCCCTCTTCTCTTCTGGCTTTCCCCTGTTTGGGGTATTGGAGAAGGCAGTGTCTTCTCTGTTTCCACAGAATCATACTGACACTGATAAATTAACAACAGGATTAGGGGAGGCAGTTGCTGTGGTAGGAAGCAGGCATCGTCCTAAGCCTCTGGCTGATTACGGTTATGTGAAGATCTGTGTTTTTCTAAAAGACTGAACATTAACTTACACTTCTTAGCCATGCAGTTTGTGGATAGTAAAGGGTCTGCCTACAGCATTCTGGTATGTTTTCTTCTGAGAACCTTCAAAGCAATTTACCATGAGAACTTTGTGGTGGTATGCTCACTTCTCTTTGGAACTGCGTACCTTTTAGGTTCAAAAAAGTTCTGTGTTTAGAAGAAATGGAGCAGATATCCATTCGGACCTCCTTATTTCAATAGCACAGGCTGTTCTGGGAGGCACAGCGAGATGTCAAGGACTGTATGAGACAATCAATATCACGGTAAGTACCATTATGTGGAAGAGCTTGGGCATAAATCGATGTGGGACAGCAGAGACTTCTCCTTAGCTCAAAGGTGATGCAGATCTCCCAAGTCTGCCAGTATTGTGTCTCAGACTTCTTTAGGATTGAGCATGAGGTAATTTGTGACCTGCTTGGTCGCAGGTCCTTTCCTGTCACTGTGTAGGTACAAGGAAAGGAAGGGCTGGGTGGATTGCTGGACAAATCCCATCCAAGTTCTACAGACTGTGTGAGGTTCTTTACCTGTTCCTTCAAAAGCTTTTCCATCATTACTGACTTAGCTTCTGAATGTGTCCAGATGCATGAACGTACCAAATCTCTCCCATCCTACTTTGAAGCTTGCTGGAGAAGTAGTTAATTTTTATAGACATGTAATGTAATTACTATATAAATGGCTAAACTAGGGTAATAAACGTGACACCTCTGTGTTCATAGATACCCCCTGGTATTCAGCCAGACCAGAGAATTCGAATGAGTGGGAAAGGCATTCCCAAGGTTAACAGTTACGGCTACGGAGACCACTACATTCACATAAAGATAAAAGTTCCTCAGTAAGTAGAGCTAATACAAATTTCTGTGAAATCTTGAACTTTTGCAAAAAACATTGCTCAGAAAGATTTTGTGAAAATTCCTTACTGTTATATCAAGATGGTAAATTGTGAGGTGGTACTTTTTTTTTTTTTTAAATAATACTGTTTGGCAACCCAGCTGTAAAAACCCTAAATCCTGGAAATATATATAAGTAGTTCTGCACCTGTGTATTTGCCTGGCTATCTGCAATTCTGTCTGGATTCTAGTTACTTAAATTCAGTGTTCTGGCTTATAAGGCATCTGTGCTCTTACACCTATAGCTCAGAGGAACTGAACTCCTTGGCATTTGCTTTTCAGACTGCTTGGCCACCCTTGGCCGCTGTGGTGAAGGGAGCTTTTTAGCTTGTATTGCTGCACCTGGCAAGGGAGTTAATTTTCTGAGGTCTCCCCACCAGATGTGCGTTCTGTTGCAGCTCCACACGCTTCTTCTCAGCACTTTGAAATATTTTGGTTTTTTGCTGCAGTTTGGTGAAATGCAGTGGGTCCTCTCTCCTCTTCCACTGGGGCTTATTCTTTATAGATTGCTCATTTTAAGAGCACCGTAGGGATTCTTAGTGTGTGCCAGGTGTATTCGTCTTGTACTTCCAGAGGCTGCCTCTTGTGCATGCCGCTGGAGAAGGTTAAGAAGGTCTGTAGATACATCTGTCCCTAAAGACAGCTGTAACCAACACCTCTGTCTTCGACCTGCAGGAGGCTGACAGATCGCCAGAGAGCCTTAATGATGAGCTACGCTGAGGACGAGGCAGATGTGGATGGCACAGTGAACGGGGTCACAAATACAGCATCAGGTGAGCAGTGGGAATTGGTGCTCCTTCCTCATGGAGTTGGTGTGGGAGTGCAGAGCACTTCCTGAGGAGGAAGGTGAGCCAAGGTCACCTTGAGACAGCATGTCAGCGCAACCTGCCAAGCACGTTATATTGGAAATAGTTTTAGTATGATGTTAATAGGCTGTAGCACAAAGTAAGGAGGTGGCCTCTTCCCAGAAAGCTTTACGCAAATACTTTAATGGGCAAATCTGTGCATGAATAGAGAGAGGGTATTGAGATACTCGGGGGTCCTGACAAGTTGTGGCGAGTCTCGCTGTGGCGATGAATGCCTTCGGCTCCCTGCTTCTGCCCCTGTGCCAGAAGCAACTTGTCTTAGTAGCAGAGGTAGAAAAAGAATGTGTTTCAGGCCAGTTTTCTCTGTGAGCTAATCTGTTGTGTTTCTGGCTGCAATGGGGACATTTCTCCTTGAAAGCTGAAGGGCAGTACTGCTGTCAAGGCTGCTCTAAGCCATACTCTGTGCACGTGGGGGAACCTGGGATAGAAATGTTCATTGGTACTGAGTGTTGGCTCCCGTCAGTAGACAGTGTCCAGTGTGATGGAGTGAAGTCAGCTGGGAGCTTTGTAAAGCTGCTTTTTCAGCTTCAGATAAAAAATTCTGATTCAGCAGTTATGTATTTTAAGTTTCAGGGGTGAGGTACCTGGCATCAGTAGCAGCTAAAGGCAAAGCATACAGTAAAACAGTAAGGTGAGAGCTTTGTCTTTTGCTACTGGAAAACATTTTTTCTTTGCTTGTATTGGAACAATGAACTTCTGAAAGCTGGTTGGGTTTCCTTTTATGCTTGAAACCAAAAAGGACATTTATGACTGCACACAGCTAGGCAAAGGTGAGTCTTTCAAAGCTGCTAAATGATCACAGGAATTTGGGTCCTCTCTACTACACATGCCAAAGCCTGAGGAATGTAGGATGAAATTCAGGATATTGGAAAGTAGTATCTGCCAAATAGTCACCAATGTTATGTTTTATAGTGCTTCCATAACACAGAAGTTATGTCTTTTCTGCTGAGGGCAAGTATTAAAGATCAGCCTTGGGGGGAAGGGAAGAGAACTCTGAGCACAAAACTTTCATTCCAGCTTTTTAAAGGCATTTATGTGCCAAAGGAAAAAATGCTCTCCAAACTTGTTTTTTAAAAAGCAAACCTGCCACTTTTTACCACAATTAAGCAGCAAGGTAGATTAAAAACAATGCCATTAGTTTGCAGTACAGAAACAGGCTGTCACTGAAAGCATATCCTTGCTCTAGGAAGCAGAAATGCCCTGAGTCAATGGAGGCATGTTCTGCCGCAGGCCTTGGTATTTCATACCATTGCATCAGTCTGAGCTCTAGTTAGCTGTGGGAGGATGGGGAGGACTAGACTTTGTGTTCTCTGTGCACAAAGAAAGCTTGAGGAGGATTTGGGGGTCTTGTTATTGATGGTTTTACTGTAGAAAAAAGCAGATTAGCAAAGAGGTCTCCTTTGTTCTTGCTGTAGCCACTTCTGGAGGGACAAACAACTTCTCAGGACCTGTTCATACAGGAAAATTATGCTCATTGTTGCTAGTAAGATTCCTTATTGGGGCACTTGTTCTGAAATACTTGTAGCCTTTTTCATTCTAGCTTGAGTTAATTTTCTCCTTGATACTGTTTGTCTGAGCATTGCTTGTAATTATACGAAGCACGCTCCTGGTATGGTTTTGCACTGCTTTGCTCTAAAGGGTCATGACATGACCATGAAACAGGAAGAGAGGTTGTTCCAGCAACCACCAATACAGCTTTTTGTTTCCTGTACAGTCATGGCTGGCTGTGGTCAAGCTGACAACTTGTTTTTAGTGGCAGACTCAATTCCAAGTGCTTGTTTCCACAGCCTGTGAGGTCCCTGACTTGATTGTGCAGCATGAGAATTCCCTTGCCAGTTGGAGGGCTGGGGAGAGGGGAAGGGAATGGTGTTACCTGGGCTTACGGTCATCTTTTCCACTTCTGGAGTCTGGGCTCTCCAGTGCTTTCACTGCAAGCGGTCCAGTAGTGTGGCTTACTGCCACGTGCAGCCCTGTACATGAGGATGCAGGCAAAACCAGCTGCCTTGACTTGACCATTCCCCATCTAAAATAACCCTCTCACATTGTCAGGGGTGCTGGCTACTGGTGGGAGATATATCTGACTTGCAGGCCTTTGCTGTTTGTGTCCAGGTGGCAGGGCCACGGCTAGCGCTGACGCAGGCGGGGATAGGCCTGAGGCTGAGAACAAGGAGGGATTCCTTTCCAAACTTAAGAAAATGTTTAGCTCCTGACACCCCATCTGAGGTAGGAGGCCTCTTGTGTTTTTTGTTGTCTTTCCCCCACACTAAGCAGAATTTGCACTTCTTGGGAGGTAGAAGCAGCGAAAGCACAGCATTGCTTCTCACTTAGCCTCAGGCCTTCCAGCCACTGGTGTGAAAAGCCCTAGCTGTCCCCTGTGACCTGGAACAAAAAGCCAGGGACTAAATTGCATTGTTGCTGCAGTAAAAATGCTGGCTATGTCTTGAGGGAGGTTGCTGGCCTCCCCTGCAGCTCTGCTCCTTGTCCACTCAGTGACTGTACCCAATTCAAAGCACCAAGGGTGTTCCCATTAGCTGGTAAAGCTGGCACCAGGCAGTTCTGCTGCCACTGCAAAGCCTGGGCTTGCCAGGAAGCACATGTGGGACTGCAGAGCCTCCAGTGCCGGTACGCTTAGGCTGGATTGGCCCCTACCACGGGCTTACAGCACCAGCAAGGGATCAGTCTTTGTCATAAAGTGCAGCAAAGCCCATGTCACACAAATGAGCAGTGTTGTAACTCAGGGTGCTGTTTAGTTGGTGTTGGCCTGCTGTGAGGGAGTGCTGCAGACTTGAAATCATCTATGGCAGACACTGGTGTCTTGGATACCAGGGGCTCAGCTTCTTGTCACTGCAGGTTTCAAATTTGTCTGTTCTGCTTGGCTGACTAAGTGTGATGGCAGGTCAGATGGGGAGGTGCCCTCACAAAGCAGGCTGCAAGGGCTGCTGCACACCTTGGGCGGATTCAGTCAGGAGACATTAAACTTCTCTCTTGCTTCAACTGTAGGGAAGCGTTCTACTGGAAGCTAAGAGCCAGCGGCAAATTGTCTTTGCAGTTGGGACTGAATCTTTCTGGCAGTGGGCTCTGGAGAGCAAAGTATGTCAGTCAGCAGCATGGTGAGAAACCCAGATGGAGAGGCTACAAACCACTGAGGCACCAACAATCATCATGATAGAAAACCCACCCACCATCCTAGGAAATGGTAATGAAGGAAAATGCCAGCTTTGCAGAAATGCAGTTGCTCCATAGTCCCTACTGCTGCTGGAACCTTATTTGGGAGAATTAAAGTTGAAATATTATTAGCTGACAAGGATTACTCACATCTTTAAAGAAAGAAAAAGTGTATTTAGAATCTGAAACAGTGGAAATGTGAAATAAAAATTGTCCTTCCAGCACAGTGGAGCAGTTTGCTGTATGGAGTCTAAGATGGCTGCTGCTCACTCAGGTGCCCTTCTGAATGCTAGATGTGCTTGGTGAACTTGTCACTGCTTATTTTCTCCCAGGAGACTTGGAGGGTCAGTGAGTTTTAACCCTGTCTTATGACAGCCCTCCTAGCTGTCCTGCACATCTCTCAGAGTGTGAAGTCTCCCTGTGGCTGGGACTCATCAGAGCCCAGCTGCCCTGGCTCCCTCAGCAGCCGTGGGGTTTCTTAGTCCTGCTGGTGTCCTACACAAAAAGCAGTGATGGAATCTGCACCTTGCCTCAGGTTTCCCTTTGCCCCCCAAATTAACTGAAGTTAGAACACAAATGCTGTCGCTTCTGAATGGGTACAAGTCTATCACTGAGCCCTTTGCCAGTTTGGGACAAAGTCTTTTATTACATTAGTGCAACACCCGTAGCATAAATGATTGGTCATAGAGTCATTGTTCCTACATGTGTGAGAATACAAGTAAAGTGGATCACTCCTTCCAGGTGGAGTTGAGCTCTTGCTGTGAGTATTTTCATGGTTACTGCAGCCTGCTGTTGTTAGTTAAACCGTGCAGGTACCATCAGCCCACATACTAATCGACCAGTTAAACAAGGACATGTTGTAGTCTTGCCCTTCTTAATTTGCTGAAATAAAGCACATGTTGCCTCCTGATTAAACTGCCTGTAAAGTGATTCTGTATCCATGTAAATAAGATTGACTTCATAAAGATATTTAACACATGCTGTGCCTTGCTGCCTTGTCTACTCTTCCACTGTTGTCTGTCACACCCTTTCCCTCCCCCAGCAGCAGGAACAAAGCTCTTCTTTCAGACAAGGAGAGGCTAGGGATGGATGTCTTGAGCATCTCTGGTGGCTGCAATTGACTTTAAGCACAGGCAAAGCTTGCCAAATCCAGAGCTCTTATCTGAGCAGTACCTTAAGCATGTGGTGCTGTGGGGGGAGGAGCTTTATGAGTCTTAAATCCCAAGGTTGGACAGTCTTGAAAAGGTTTTACTCAACTCAGGGGGGCAGTGATTGAAATTAGCTATAGGAGCCCACAGGCCAGGCTACAGCCGAGAGCTGTCTGACTTGAGGAGTTAGGCTCAGCTTTCATGTTATACAGTGCAGGAAGTCACTGCACAGTCCCCTTTTGCCAGGGTGGTGCCAACACAAGTGCTCTGTCTCTCCAGGCATGCTGCTCTGCCTGCTGGCTCTCACCTGCAGTGCCCAAAGCTGGTCCATGGAGAAACCCATGTTTTCTGTTTGCTTAGCAGCCTGCAGCAGTGCCTGTTGTGGGCCTGTGTGGGTACCTGCAGTGGCTGCAGAGAAAGTGCTGCTCTTCAGGGCTCAGAGGGACTATGCATTCAGCTCACCAAAGTGGTGCTGTATTCTGAGAGGTCTCTAGGAAAGAGGATGATCCTGGAAAAACAAGCCACCACCACCCTGCAGCTGTGAAAACACTGAGAATCATTAAACAAACACCTCCCTGAAGACAGCGTGCAAAGGTAGCGCTTCTCCCATGTGCCTGCCTGCAGCTGTATAGCCTTTCCTCTTGTTCTAGTTGCACTGGTCTAAATAGCCTCGACCAAGTTGCAGGAGAGCCCTGGAGTGCATGCATGGACCAAAGCTCTTCCCAGCTCTTGCAGGGTCAGCCTTTCACCAAGGCGCTAGTGGAGAGGGAATGTGGCTCCACGCACTTCACCTCTTCACCAGTTCCTACTACCTGCTGCAGAAGGGTCAGAAGGCGGCCTTATTGTCTGCCACCCACTGATGGAAGGTGCGGGCCTTGGGGTTGAGTTTCATGGTCAGGTCCACATTGCGGTCTGGCTTAAGGGCATAGAAACGGAACATAGCGGCCACTTCCTTGTCCCCAGGGGAGCCACGTCTCTCATACTCCTCTGGTGAGATCTGCAAAAAGAATTGGGGGTGGGAAATCACTGTTGTCACAGAGCAGAGGCTGCTGGGGTGTTTCCTTTAGACCATGCAGGGAAGCTGAGGAGGGCTGCATTACAGCAGCCTGCCATGTTACTTCCACTGGTGAGGAAGGCTCTGCTGCTCTGCAAGTCGTTTCAGTTGGGGTTGTGTAGAGGAAGCAGCAGCCCTACCCTGTGAGGGCAAGGCAGAGGAATGCCTCTGACAGAGCACACGGGTGGGAGGTGGGACAAAGCAGACCAGTCTCACAGTTGCTGCTGACCTAGGAGTTCCCTGACCCAGTCCACTCTTCTCCAGGTGCAGCGTGAGAAGGGGTCAAGGTGGTGGTGGTGAAATCACACTGCACAAATGCTGAGGAGCTTTTTCTAGATCTGTCCTGAGCCAGCTGCCTCCGAAGCTGCAGCCACCAGCAGGGCAGTGCCACTGAGCATCCTGCAACCCTGCCTGGCAGGGAACAGTCCAACCTGCCTAGGGCCAGCACCCAGCTCTGGCACACAGCTGGCCTGTGTGTGGGCTCAGGCACACAACCTGCTCTCCCTAGCAGCAGGGACCTGGAACAGCTACAAGGGAGCCTTTCCCTGCACTGGAGGCACAAGCTGTGTCTGAGGGCTTCTAGAAACACAGGCTTGGGGGATCTGGGAGAGCTCTGGAGGGCCTGAGCAACCCTGGCTGTCCCTGGTACCCCAGCACCCACCCTCCCTGCCTGAATCAAAGTGTGGACCACTGTGCTGGGGCCCTGGGAAGAAAAGAGCTTATTTGTCCCTGGGGGAACAGAACCTGCAGAAAGCATCAGAGGTGCTTTGCTTCTGCTGAAATGTGCTGTTCTTAAAGCAAAGAGCCACTGCCTCCCTTGTGCCCTTATGGGCTGCTTGAGGGGTGCAGCACAGCCAAAGCACAAACACAAAATAAAAAGAAGTCCTGGGGCCCAGAGAGGCCAGGAGCACTGTAACGGTGCTATGGCAAGGCCCTTTGGCAAGACATGCTGAAGGGAAGGGTACACAGCAGAGACCTGTTCCTTAGATGCCCAGCCCTACTAGCAACTGCCTGGCCCCTGGCTCTTCTGGAGACCTCCCACTTCAGTTATCTCTCAGAGCCAGGCATGGACCTTCCTGGGCACACCTGCACAGCTCCATGAGCCTAAGTTGTCTCAGTGACAACACCGATAAAGCAGTTTCGGTGCCAATATGTGCTCCAGGCATGGGCAGCGGGACTAATCCTGGACACCAAACCCATACACCGAGCTACGAGGGCCCTCCACTCCAGCAGCTCCTGACCTTGCTGCTGGGGCACGGCAGCACTCGTTCTGCCACTGCTGTCTGTGCTCAGCCCCCATACAGGACCTCCACGCTATTCCAGACCAACGGGAGAGGCCAGGCATGCTGCTCCTCTGCTGCTGCCAGGCAAGGGTGCCCACCCACAGCCAGCAGCAGCCCAGCCTGGGCAGGGACCTGTGGAGCACCTAGCTGTTGGGAAGGCACAAGAATCGTGTCCTCCCCCCTCCACCTCAAGGCAGGCTGCAGGGCCCTAAGCCAGCTTCCCCCCACCTCAAGAACATCACATACACCAAAGGATGCTTCCTACCTTGCTGGCTTCCACGGTCTTGCCCATCTGCTGGGAAAGGATGGTAGCATACTCTGCCTCAGTGAGCTTGCCAGTGCTGAGCCCGATCACTTGGCCGATGTACTCCTGTGGGGACTTCAGCAGGCAAAGCACAACAGGCCCAACGTCCTCCACTGCCATCCCATCCATGGGGATGTCCCCCATGGGCAGCTCTGTACAGGAGAGATTGATCCCAGAGTGCAGACCTGCCTGAGGGAGCCCAGCTCTGAGGAGGTACAGCTGGAGTTTTCGGCACCCAGCCTCTGAACATGAGGTCAGGAAGAGCCGAGAGCACCCATCAGCGTGGCAAGCCACGAGACCACCTGCCAGGCTAAGCTAAGAGACCGTGAACAGCCAGAGCAGCACCATGACTTGCCTGGATCTGCAGCCCTACCTCTGACCTCTGGCATCCCAACTGCATGGATTTGGGGTGTCCAGAGACACTCTGGGATCTGCAGAGCAGCCCTCAGCACCAGAAACAGGATCAGGATCTCACTTATTTCTTACAGGCCACCAAACAGGTCTGAAGGACCATAATGCAGCTGCAACTCATTGTGGTCAAGCTGGCACAGGCCTCTTTTCCCCATCGGTCTGCAGCCCTGGTGGTTCCTCCACCCCTCGGTGAGCCTCTGCACAGTGGGAGCAGATGAGAACTATAGGACAGTGACCTGGAGAGTGAGAGGTCCCATCTTACCCAGGACAAAGGTATCTCCCTGCGGAACCTTCTGCGGCTTGAAGATGGAGAGGAAGTTCTCGAAGTAGAATGGCAGTCGGATGGTTGTGGTGGGAACACCAACTTTCTGGAAGTACTCCTCCACCACGCCTTTACCATCAAAGTGGAGCACCTCCAGCCGGCCCCCCGTCAGCTGCTTCACATTCTCCAGGCCACTGTACACGACGTGCTGCAGACCGAGGCGCTTTGACAGGTCAGCAAGCCGCTTTCCCTGGGTGAAGGGTGAAGCCAGCCATGAAGATGGGAATGGGACACATCTGGGATCTCATCATCCCCACCCCCTCTTCCCCTTTGTTGCCCTGGGCAGAAGGGCAGGATCTAACACATGCCAGCTGAGCAAGCTCCTCAGCATCTAGCACGCCAAGCCCTAAGCTGGAACCTGGGCTAAGCAGACCCAGCAAGCCCTGTGAACTGCCCTGGTGGAGCCAAGTCCTCTGCTTCCACCATCCTACATTAGAAAGCCCACACATCCTCCAGCTTTGGCTCTAGCTCCTCCACCAAGCACACAAACACCAGCCCTAAAGATCTGCAAGGGCCAATGTACCTGCCCTAACACATCTTATCATTTGGTCACTGCCATCCAGGCGTGGCAATCGTGCCACCTTGCGAAGTCTGCCCTGGGATTTCTGATACAGCAGCACATTTTGGCCCCAAAGCTGCAAGTGCAGAGAACTACAGGCCTGCAGGCAGCGACAGGCCTGACTCAGCCCCTGGAAGGCTCTGCAGAGCCGAGTCTTCCCAATCCTACTCTGACTCCCAGGCAGTGCTCTCTGCCACACCAAGTCTCATGGCATTTAACTACTCCCCGAAGGCACCAGATCCAAGAGCCATGCAACTGCAAGGGAACAGGGAACAAGTTCTGGCTTTGCAAGAACTGGGACCTGGGTTGTTTGTGGGACCTTGGGACTTTTCTTAACTGGCCACTTGAACCATCAGGTCTGGCAAGGCTGCACTAAGAGCTATCCTATCACCCCTACCCTAATGCTACATGGCTGTCCCTCAATCCCTGCCCCCCGGCCATTCCACATGCGGTCCCAGTTAAAGGCAAGCATTGGTACCTGTGCAATTTCTTTTTCTTTGCTGCAGTGCTCCCAGAAGTTGGTTACAACAAAAGCTCCATAAGCACCTGCCAAGGCCAGCTCTAGTGATGGCTCATCATCCTGATCTGCCTTCACGATCTCAGCTCCCCTCTGCTTCAGCTTCTTGGCCTCCTTCTTCTTGGGGTTCCGTGTCACCGCGCGAACCCTGAAGGTCCCATCTTCTAGCAGAGCCCGGGCCACACAGCCCCCCTGAGCCCCTGCAGGTACAGACCTGTTCAGAGCCCCAGCTTCCCACAGGGCTTTGCTCATAAAGGGAGCTGGGATGAGCTGGGACTGTGAGACAGAGCTGCTTGACCCTTTGCTCTCCCTGTGACCCAGTGACCAACTCCCTCCAACCCATCCTCCTACCAGCCCCACCGCCTGTTCCCTGGGCTGCTGCTCCAGCCAGGCGGGCGCTTTCCAGACCCCCTGAACCTCCACGGGGCCCCAGAGCCTTGGCGTTCTGGAAGCTATCGATGCTCCTGCCTGTTGCTGCGGGGACCCGAAGCACCCCTCTCCGCCGCAGCAGCAGCAGGGCAGGTCACTGTGGTACGGCCCAACCCTCGCCCTTCCCACCGGTCCGGGCCAGAGCCCGGCAGCCCCGGGGCTCTCGGAGGTGCGGCGGCACCCCCCGGGTAGGGGCCGGGCCTTTCCCCGAGCACTCACCGGTTGCCCCGAACACCACGATCAGTTTCTTCCCGGCCATGAGGAAACGCGGGCGGTCCCGGGGCTCTGCCAGGGCGAGAAGCAGAGAAGATCGCACCGCCGTGCGAGCCCGGCGAGGCCGCGGCTCAGGCCCCGGCCCGGCTCCGCTCGGAAGGGCTTCCCTGGGCAGGGGAAGGGGGTGGCGAAGGAACGGGGCAACTGCGGGGACCCATCGCCGGTGTCGGCGGGAGCCCGGGGCGGCGCGGAGCCGCCTCTCCTCACAGAGACGGGCGGCGGCGGCGGCGCGCGCCTCCTCACCTCCGTTCGGCTCGGCTGGACCCGACTGCGTTCGGCTCAGCTCGGCTGGTCCCGAATGCGTTCGGCTCGGCTCGGCTGGTCCCGAATGCGTTCGGTTCGGCTCGGCTCGGCTCGGCTCGGCTCGAC
Source organism: Elanus axillaris (assembly GCA_026212715.1). Taxonomy (NCBI): domain Eukaryota; kingdom Metazoa; phylum Chordata; class Aves; order Accipitriformes; family Accipitridae; genus Elanus; species Elanus axillaris. Next base: position 2,843,571 of record JANZLQ010000064.1, on the reverse strand, counting down.
TCGATTGTGTTCGGCTCCGCTCGGTTCTGCTCCCCTCCGCTCGACTACGTCCGGCTGGGCGGGCCTCACCTCCCCGGCCCCGCCCACCCACTCTCCACAGGCATGGGAGCTCGGCCGAGGCCCGCAGATCCCCACGCCGCAATGGCGGGAGGAACGTGGGTCTCCGGGAACGTGCCTTCCACTTTTCCTTGGTGTGAAAACCCGGCTGTTCCCAAGGAATATTCCCCCGCCCCCCCTCCGGGGATAGGACGGTTCGTTATCCCCAGGCAAAGGACTTGGCCCTTGGGCTGAGCTCGGGGGACGCTCCCTCAGCACCCCCTTGCCAAGCGACCCGGGTGAGGCAAAATAAGGGGCGAGGGGGCTCTGGGGCTTTTCTAAGCACCCTGCGAGCTCCCTGTCCGCTCGGGGGCTTCGCTGGGCCCCTTCCAGGGGCCTGTGGTCAAACTCATCCTGCTGGGCAGTCGGCAGGTTGAACTTAGTAAAGATGTTGGGAAATTGGGGGCTGAATCAAGTAAAGATCCCAGAAAATACGTAGGGGATGTGTCATATACAGTTGCAAAGAAATAATTCAGATGTGTTAATTAACTTAAATGAATAATTGTGAAAGCAGGAGGTACCGCCCCCCCACTGGGGCTTCTGCACAGTCATTTTTGATGTGAGGGATCTTTAGCTACAGCTTATCGGGAAGGTGACAGCCGATGGGACTTCCCAGATGCCATCTCCTCTTGAAACCAGCCTCCTGACAGGGCAGGAAATTACCAACAGACCTAACACTTGGGAGATGAAAGGTTTTAAACCCTTACCAGGCGCAGCCCTAGGACCAGCAGAGAGCAAGGCTTGTGCTCGGAGCAATCCCTGGGAGATGCAGAGCCCAGAATTCTGGCTGGAGGTCCCAGCTCCTTGCTTGCTTCCACCTCTCATTCCCAAACATAGTTCACCGTGTGCATGAGCCCACCTCGATCCCCACCAGCTCTCCATGGTGAGAGCTCCATTAGCCACCATCATCTCCACCATCAGTCATCGACCACCTCTCAGGTGGACTTGGCGGAGGGAAAGATGTGTAATTACAGATTTAGATGCAGCTTCATTAGAGCTACCTGCTAGATATAAACAGACCCCACCAGGGCAGGTGTCCTAATAGGATGTGCTATTTTAATCTGTTTTCTTCACTGACTTATGCTTGCTCTGACCTCTCCCAAACCACCCTGGCAGTGTGAGCTCTTGGCTCCAAAAAATGAGCCATTTGATATAGAGCAGGATGGGAACAAACCCCACTGTGGTGTGCAATTATCCCATTATTTTGGTGAGCTGTGCTTCCCCCCCTTCCCTGGGCACTGCTGCTCTGCCTTGGGACTCAGGGAAAGCAGAGTTATTTGCCCTGGGTGTCGGTGCTGCTGTGCCACCCTGCCCACCTGCCTTCAGGGTAACTCTCTGCTCAGCATCTCAGAATTAGTAGGATTTGCCTAAATGCCAGCAAAGACATTTACAAAGGCATAGGATTTACAAATTAAGGCTTTTGTAGAACCAAAATGCAAAATAATGATCAACACCACTTGTCTGAGTGGAGCTGGGGAGGGGAGATCCCACTGGTCCGGCTGCTGCGGTGGCTCTGGCTCCTCAGGTGCGGATGCAGTGCTCCTTAGGTGCGGATGCAGTGCTCCTTGGTGCCATGCGATCCAGCGCTTTACAGATAAACTCACAATTCAAGAAAACACTCAGCACTGGCAGAAAAATGGCTTTCGAGGAAGGGGAGTTTGTTCCTACCCTTTTATTCTGCTCTTTCAAATTACAACTTGAATTTACTTATGGAAATGTTGCCATGCATGGCCCAGCAAAAGGCAGAGCTGCTGCAACACCAGCCTCTTCCATGGGATCTCCCCAGTGTTCCTGGCTGGCGAGGGGATTATGTAGCAAAACCCCTCAGCTCTCCCAGGCTGGGGCGAGCTCGTGGTTCTGCTTCGAGGGAATTTGATGTCATTTGGATGTTGGTCAGCCTGTTTTTGTGGCTCTCCTGGGAGAAAGCAGCTGCAGCTGGGGAATTGGCCATGCACCGAGCATCCTGCCGGGACAAACCCCACTGTCGGGGCTATGGGCGGTTACTGCACACTGCTGTTTTTCAGCAGATAACTTGCATTGATTTGCATAGGCGGCAGCCCTGCGCTGACAGGAAGGAAGATAGAGCGAGACCCACGGTGCAGGGAGGGGTGAGGAGCAAACTGAAAGAGAGAAAAAGCCACCGGGCTGGAAACGGTGGTGGTGGGCGGCTGGGGAAGCCAGACCAAACTTCCCCAGGTCCTGCCCGGAACATCACCCTGGCCACCAGGTCCCATCGCCTACGTGGATCCCCCAGGGGCAGGGCCACCAACTGGAGGGGCTTCCATTTTCTACCTTGAACTGAGCATCCGGGCGAGGAGGAAGCAAAGCTCTGGGGATAAAGGTCTGAGCAGGGGCACGAAGGGGCCTCCCGCCACGACGAGGATGGCCTCTCTGCTCTCTTGCTTCCACGTAGACCTGGGGAAGGTGGCAAGAGGCCGAGGTAAGGTTTTCATGGGGCTGGTTTTGCTTTGGAGGGGTACAGGGAGAAGGGGAGGCATCACTCAGCCCTTCCACGTGGGGATGAGCTGCTGCAGTCCTCTCGCTGTGACAGCCATATGAAATGGAGTGGCTGGGCCAACACCTGGCAGGGCCAGGAGCCATCGGGCAGGGGTACCTGGGATGGGCAAGATGTGACCAACTGCCAGCAGCACCCAGCAGAGCAGCCTGGCATGGCATAGCATGGCCACCGGTGCTGGCAGGAGCAGTGGTGCATGGTGCTGAGCCCTGGATGAGCATGGGACCTCATGGGGGACCTGGCACTTGTCACAAATTCTGTCCCCTTGCCTGCTACCGCCAGCCCAGACATGAATGCAGCCACAGCCAGGCTGCCCTGCCTCCTCAAAGCCTCTATGCCTTGTGCAGCATCAGCTTTTGCCCTCACGCTAATTTCACTTAGTGAATTCATTCCACTTCAAAACCATCCAAAGTACTCCCTGATATGTACTGCAAATAGAAATGGATGAGATTAGCGACATACTCAGCTGTGGCATGGTGCAAAATTGCACCAAAGAGCGAGGCAGGGTCCTGGGTCTGTCAGCAGTCCAAGACCAATGAACCTTGAAACCCCCACCTTTGGGAAATGGGCTCAGCACACCTTCCTGGAGCTCAGCTGGAGGGAACAGCAACACCAAGGTCTCCAAAACTCCTGCTGGTAGCTTCTTTGGCCCTTTTCACTGCAGGGGATCCCCCAGCACTGTGCAGGACCCAGAGGGGCAGGGAGTAGGTCGAGGTGATGGAGCTCAGTGGGGACATGTGGCCATGCCCAGCGGCTCTGCACCCAGGCACCCATGTGGACAGGGAGCCTGCGGCACGCTGGACTGCATCAGTGCATTAGGCTTAATCCTGCTGTTATTTAAGTGCTCTAAGGTCGTTAGGGGCACTACATATCCTATAGGTATGGGACTGCTGGGGAGAGGACCAGGTGGAGCACTGGCTGGGTGCTGTCACTGAGACATCACCAGTGCCTGAGGTTTGGCTGCCATGTGGAAGGGTTATCCGAGGCCAGACATGCGTCATTCAGGGCAGCCTGGGCAGAGCTTGCACAAAGGATGTCCACGTTGCAGGAAAATTTCTTACTGGAGAACTCATGGCTGCTTTTCCTGATGCTCTGTAATCCCAGCAAGCTGGGGCTGACCCCGAGCATCAAACCCCAGCAGGATGCTGGGGTGAGGTACCTCATCGTCAGCATCCCTGCATGCCCCGAGGCCAGTGGATGGGGCTAGCATTGGTGACAGAGGCAGGCTGGCAGCAGCTCATTCCCAGTTTTCACACTGATGTCCTGAGATCCAATAAGCGAGAAGGGCAGAAGCTCTTTGCAGGGAGATGATCTGCTTTTCAATCAGCTGCGTGCATGTCCATGGTAAAGTGTCCTGGGGACACAATCAGCTCAGTAAACACATCATTTTTTATTCTGCAGCTTGGGAGGTGTAGCAGTACCCTGTAAGAGTTCTCCACTCTGAACTTAGCTTTGTTTTTGTCTGTTTGGAATTACCTGTAGGTTGCTCTTTGCTTTTTCCTGGTGGCATTTGGTGTTGGGACTGCTGGCATTCAGCCCAGGGGTGCTTCGCGGCTCCTCACCTCTACAGCTTGGTATTTAACTCCCACTGTGACTGCACCCTGTTATTCTGGTTGGGGTTTTGGAGAGAAAACAAAAAAGCCTGGTAGGAGTTAGATTTGGCATAGGGAGTCACTCTGTAATTGCAATAAATTTTGCTAGCATTAAGTCCAGACCAAAAAAATACGACTGCATGTGAAAGTCATATGTAAACTGAGATAACTGAGCTACCTGCAAATCTGCAAGTTTCGTAACGGGGTATCATACAGGAGATACTTCATTGCTTTGCCTAATTAACAGAAATCAATGATGTGAAAGCTTTGCAGTTCTGCCAAAAGGTGGCAGCCTGCATCCTGGCTTCAGGATTTGCTCAGCTGAGGCGGGTGGCTGGAGATGTTGGCTTGGCAAACGTCTGTGTGCAGCTCACTGACCTCTGAAATAGGATCAGTTCAGGCTGGATATACGGCAGGAGAAATAAATAATAGCTCTGAAAGTGTGATGGTAAAGCAGCCTGAGATTCGCTGGAGGAAACCCAGTGCGCCAGGAAGTGGTGGGAAGGTCTCAGGGGGCTGGTTTCTCTCCGTTCCTGTGTCTGGGGGAGGGAGAGCAATGGTGAGACTGGTGCTGTGCTGCTGGGGTTCAAGCTGCACTGAGACACATCACCCAAACTAGAGATTTCTGAGGAACCGGCTGCACTGGCAAACTGCCGTCCCCGTGGCAATGGGACGGGGATAAGACAATGACCTGGCTGAGGGTTTCTGTGTGTTTGGGGGCACAGAGCTGCACTGGAGCGGGCATTTCTCTGCTCCTTCAGGCACCTGGTTAACGATACAATTATTAGTTCATATAAAAAGCCTTAAACATACCTAAACACTACAGATCAGCCCATTTTCTGATGTTTTCCCTATGTGGGTTCCTGCAGCCATGTAGGAGCTCTTGCCCAGTACTTTGGTGCCCATCTAGACTAGGCACCCTTCAGCCCTGTCCCCAGCCCAGCCAGGTCCCCAGGGCTCTGCTAGCCGAAGAGCCCTGCCCGAGGTGCCAACCGGCATCCCCTGACGCTGCCCATGGATCTGCCCATGAGCCCCTGTGTGGCGACGACCACAAATTTCTGTCTGCCAAGCGTTGCAGCCTGAAGTGGCCACGATGCTGCTGGTGGCGGCTGCCCCGGCTCCTGGCATGGGACAGTCCCAAGTCCTCAGCAGATTCCCAAAGCTCTAGAGGGTGATGGATCTGTCTGGCAGGGAATGGCTGCCATGTGAAAACCAAAACCATATCCTGGCATGAGGAAGATCTGAGAGGCTGGGTAGAGCAGAGAGCCAGTAAATATCTGTTATTTCCAGCCACCTTCGTTCTGTGGTCATCCCCAGACTGTCCCTTCAACTCAGATCCCCTGGCAAGCTTCTTTTGGTCCATGTTGGACTTCCAGGAGAAGAAGTGCATGTACGTAATTAGAGCCAGAGATGAGCAGAAGCACCTATGTCTAGGTCCATGTTTTCCAGTGCTGATGCCCCGCAGTTTAGATCTTGGAGCAGGACACACGGTGATGAAAAACACAGTGGCTGTTTCGTAGAGGGCTGTCTGTGCGGGTGGTCAGGGACCTTCCAGCACAGTGGTTGTTGCTCCCAGGCACTGATGGGTTTTGGGCACAGACCCTCTGCTAACAGGCTGGTGGGATGTGGGGATGGTGGGATGTGGGGATGGTGGACATCAGACTGGAGCTGCTAGAAGGACACATCAGTGTTGACTGGACATCCTCAGATGGGAGGATTTTCCCCTGGGCTGGGCTCTTGGACCACACCAGCCAAAAAAACCCGTTAATGTCACGTTCTTGCCACAAAATCTCCCGTTTCCCTCCCTGGGGCTTGCAGATACCATTCATCAGTTTGCCTGGGCAGCCCCCCACCCTCCAGCTTCTTGTCCCACTGTCCCCGGCGACACAGGCAGCAAGGCAGGGCAGATACAAACCATTGCTGGATCACTGCTTCTCTGGCTGCTGGTGGGGCAGGGACGAGCACACATCCCTGCTTGATCCTGGCCAAGCAATAGCTGCAAACCCAGGGCTGAGCTCCGTGCATGCAGGATGGACGTGGATGCCACTTTCCAGTCTCAGGCATGGGGGTGTATGGCACTTTCAGAAGATGACTCATCCCAGCAGCCTTGGGATGGGCTAGGCCACATCCTTGAAACATCTGGATCTCTGTAGGGGTTATAGAGATTAGCTGGGAGTAGCCTCTACCCTTCAGACAGTTCGTGTAAGAGTAGGTAACGTCCTTCATCCTCCTAGGATGCAGGATTCAGCATCACTGGGTGGTCCTAGAGCCGCACCTGAAACTTTTCTACTGGAAGCAGAAAAAAATCGCAGCCGCTGCATTATTTCTTCTCCTGCTTTATGTCTTCAGCTGCTTTATTCTCCCAGTCAGATGCTTTCACACAAGCTGACCCAGGGCTGCTGGTTTCCAGCAGCGGGATCATGTTTTGAAGTAGCACTGGAGGACACCATCAAATAATCTCTGGTGTTAGAGCAGGCTTCCCCTCATCAAAGGGCTTTTTCTCACCAGCCGTGTTTCAGAGGAAGGCCTGCAGGAAACATTGCTGCAAGCAGCAAAACCTCCTTTCATTTTGGCTGTGTTCTTGGTCATACGGCAAAGATGAGACACCTGGGGACTGCTTCGTGCAAAGACTTAATTGAACTTTCCAGGTCACTTAGAGACAAGAACGCATCAAAGGGTGAAACTTTTGCTGTGAATGACTCAGCCAGCTCCTTTAATTGATGGTATCTTAATTGACAAAGTCACTGCCTGGGGGATGAAGAGCCAGGCGAGCTGCTGCTGCAGCCCTGTTGCTCCCTGTATGGAGAAAAGGGCTTTGCTGTGGGGCCACTGTCACTGTCAGGTGGAGCGTGGACCTCTGCCACCTCTGAAACCAGGGGGTCGGAGCTGGATCGGAGCAGCCAAGGAAGAGCCGAAGGACTCCATGTTTCCTTCCTGGAGGGAAAGGTTGTGGGTTCAGACCTAGCAACAAGCAGCTCCCAGGCCTATGAGGGCTTGTTCAAGACACATGTGAAACCATCTGGGCAGGTGAGGATGGGCTTTGTCACCCATGTCACCCACTGCTGCTGGTGGCTGAGCCCTTGTGTCTTCTGATGGGAGAAATAAACCTCAGCATGGATCTTGTGGCAGGAGGATGAACAGAAGAGCCTGCAAAAGAGATATTCCAAGCACCTTAACCTTGCACCATGGACCAGAAACTCTACCAAGTTTCCCTGGTCAAGCCACATTTGTGCTTTCTCCCTGGAAGAGGTTGGGTTTGAACAAAGAAAGTGAGTGTTACCTGTACCTGTTGGAGAGGCTGCATCAAAGCCCCCCATGGTGCCCACGTCCCACTTAGGAGTGGGTTTGGGCAAAGGCAACACTGCCTGTGGGCAGGGATCTCCTTGCAGTGCCTCTGTCAGGTATGTCTGGGGGTGATCGCATGGATCTAGAGCATCCTGTAGGCCAGGTGGAGGTGAGGAAATGGTGCTGTGCCAGGACACAGGCCAGGGCACTGGGACACTGTGTTCGCATTGCTGCCGTGATCAGACAGCTCCTGGGGCTGAGATGTTCCCACTTGGACATGGCCAGCTCCTGGACATGACTTTGGGGCTGGTGGAGAGGCCATCTGCTAACATAGGTGAAGCTGGGAGCACTCTTAAGCATGGAGGTATTTCACTTTCCACCTCTGCTCAAAAAACAACTGGACCCAGTGAGTGGATACACTTCTTAAAAATAAAACATCAAACCCTCAGCATGGTTTGGCAGCAGCTGAGGGGGAGGGAGCAGGTAGATGCTCCTTCTCTGAACAATGATTCACCAGTGCTGTGAAAAGCGCAGTGACTACAGAGCTCTGCAGCAGGATGTGGTGTTGGCCACGCTCAGCAAACCCTGACGGAAGCTCTGGACGGCAGTGAGGTGGGTTCGAAACTGAAACAGGCCCTTCATTGTTCTGCCTGCTGCCCCACAACTTCCTTCACAACACAGAGAAGGACAACACAGGAGCGGTTCACAGCCCTGCTGTCCCTCTGGTGACAGCAGTGGCACTCAGGCGCTCGCTGGGTGACCTGTGGATGGCACAGGGGCATCGTCAAGGCAATTAATGCAACTGTTCTGCTCAAGAAAGGCTCTGGCATGAGTGGTGGTGGTGAAGGCACCAAGTTTGTGGCACATGAGGTCTGGGGCAAAGATGCTGCAGCATGATGGTCCTGGCTCTGCCCCTGCCAGGTCCACAGCGCCGGGGACTCTGTTCTTAGCCAAAAGCTGATGAATGGACCCTTGGCTCAACCACAGTCAGTACCACGTTAACTCAGGTTGTGCTCCCTCCCATGTTGCTCCTGATGCTTTTCCTCTTTTTCCACCAGGAACATGGATAAAGGCTGAGGAGCCACGACTGATGCTGTAAGCAGGCCGGGGGGACGTGGGGCAGTCCATGGGATGGCTGTGCTGCTGCCAACACAGCACTCCTCACCCAGGGATCACCCATGTCACGGGAAGCCTCTGATGGAAGGTGAGTGGTGGCTGGGCAGCTGGACATCCATCATCTTAGTGGAATTTTGGATTAAAAAATGGGACAAGGTCACACACCAAGGTGCAAGGGTTGACAGCAGGTCCTACTCCAAGGGCTTGGGGACCACTGTGCTGGCACAGGGGGAATGGCTGTCTCCAAAGATAAATGATCTTGCTCAGACTTTTATCTCTGCATGGACTTGGTTTCCAGGAGGAAATGTAGTTTCACAATTGTGTTCTTCAGTTTCTTTGACTCCAGTTTCAATAGCTGCTGCCTTGACCAAGCAGCTCCTCACAAAACAGCCTGCCACAGTTTTGGGATGACATAATCTCAAGGAGGACTTTGGCAGGTTTCTCTGGAGGGCTCTAGTTTACCCCTTGCTACCTTCAGAGTCAGACGGGGTGCTTCACTGCTGCCTTTCCTATCACCCTGAGGAACATGCCCAGGGTTTGTTCAAGACCTAACTCTCCTGCTCTACTCTCCTGCAGAGGCTTGGGTCAACCGCTACCGCAAGCAGCTGGTGAGGTCCATCTCACCACAGTTCCTGGAGGAGATCATCTGCTACCTGCGGAGGCTGGACCTCCTCACAGTGGAGGAGGCCGGCCAGGTGCAGGAGGCGAGCTCCCTGCCCGAGAAGGTGAGGTCGGTGGTGGATGTCCTGGCTGGCAAGGGCAGCTACGCCTCCCAGTCCCTGCAGACCTTCATCGAGACCACCAATTCCCAGCTCTACCTTCACATCACTGTTTATGGTAGGCAGTCCACTTTGGACCCAATGAGGGGTGTCTGCACACATGTCCTGGCTGTGGGCGTTTGCTGGAGCACCCCAAGATGTGCACAGAGCTGGGCAGTGTTGGCAGCTCCAATGGGAGTGTCCATGCAAGTGACGGTGCTATCTCAGGGTCTCTGCTGGCAACCTTCTTGCCAGGAGAAGTTTCCCAGGTTTCCCTCCTGGTTGGAAGGCTCCAACCTTGGCTGGTGTCTGCTCTGAATCTTTCACAGCACCATCCCCTGCTTGTCCAGCCTTTTCTGGAGGGTTTAAATACACTGTAGTAGGGGCTGTGTTACCTGAGCCAGGTGAGCAGGAAAGGTCCAGAGATGGTGACCAGTTTCAGCTATGAGTCCAACTCATTAGACAAGTTCATGGCAATGAGGCAAGGCTGAGGTCAAGCCAGGAAGTCAATCCAGAGGTCAGGATCAGGTCCAGTGAGGGCAACGAAGTTCAGACACAGTCTAGTGGTCACCAGGCAAGTGTAGAGTGATGAGGTCCAAGCTGAAGGTCCAGATCAATGAGGCCCATAGCAGGCACAGGCACGATGGTGCTGTAGGCAAGTACTCATACAACATATCTTAGGCAGGGGCTGCAGGGCTGAGCTTAAATGGGCTCCTGGACTGGTGGGTGAGGCTGGGCAGGACCATTTAAGCCTATTAGTGCCCTCCAGGCCCTGGCATATGCCTTCCTGCCCGGTTATAAGAGCTCCGTGAGGTTTCCCCTCTGTGTGGGCACAACAGAAAAGTGAAGCAGCATCTCTCTCATTTGCATTTGTGGTTACCATCCTTCTCCTCATGCCCTCATTTCATTTCTCACTGTGCAGAACCCATGGTGCAGAAGCACCTGGAGAGCCTCCAAAGCTACTATGGGAATGGCTTGGAGACAGGACCTCTCCAGCGACTCACGAACTTGCTGCTGGTGGAAGGCTTGACTGATATCCAGCAGAAGGAGCATGACATCCTGCAGATTGAAGCCACCAAAGGCTTGCGAAATGTATCCAAGAGCATCCCTCTGGAGAAGCTCTTCCTGCCTCTCTCCAAAGTCAGCATCCCACCTCGGATCTCTGTCACCATTGGAGTGGCTGGGATTGGCAAAAGCACACTGGTGAAGCTGTTTGTCTACACCTGGGCAAAGGGGGAGATCAACAGGGACATCATCTTTGTGCTGCCTCTCACCTTCAGGGAGCTCAACACCTACGAGAAGCTCTCTGCTGAGAGGCTCATCTGCTCAGCATTCCCTCACATCACTGAGCCAAACTGCATCTCAGCAGGAGCTGCCAGGACCCTGCTGATCCTCGATGGCTTGGATGAGTTCAAGACTCCTTTGGATTTTTCCAACACGGTAGTATGCACTGATCCCAAAAAGGAGATCCAAGTGGACAACCTGATCACCAACATTATACGTGGCAACCTGCTGCAGGAGGCTTCTGTATGGGTCACATCGCGGCCAACAGCAGCCAGCCAAATCCCTGGTGGGCTTGTTGACCGGATGACAGAAATACAAGGTTTTGGAGCTGCAGAGATGAAGGACTTCTTGGACCAGATGTTCCTTGACAACAGAGACCTATCTGGCCAAGTCCTGCATCACATCAGGGCTAACAGGCCGTTACACATCATGTGCACTGTACCTGGCTTTTGCTGGATTTCTGGATCCTCAATTGGTTATTACCTAAAACATAACACTGATCAGTTCCAAGAAACAACTGTTGTCCCCAAGACCCTATCAGAAATCTACTCCTATTATTTTAAAATGGCTCTGACCAGTGACTGGCCAGAAAAGCCAAAAGAAACACTCAGGATTGAGCAGGCTATGAACAACAGCAAGAAGATGGTGGGCAGCCTGGGCAGGCTGGCCTTCTATGGGCTGTTAAAAAAGAAATATGTGTTTTATGAGCAGGACATGAAGGCATACGGTATTGACCTTACCTTGCTGCAGAGCAGCTTGTGCAGTCGCCTCCTACTTAAAGAAGAGATGCAGTCCTTCACAGCCTACTACTTCTTCCACTTAACCATACAGGAGTTTCTAGCAGCTATTTATTATTACACGGCTGCAAAGCGGGCAATATTCGACCTCTTCACGGAGAGCGGGATGTCCTGGCCCAAGTTGGGTTTCCTCAACCACTTCAAGAGTGCTGTTCAGAGGTCGCTGCAGGCAGAGGACAGGCATCTGGACATCTTTGTGCGTTTTCTGTCTGGGCTCCTCTCGCCACAGGTGAACAAGCTGCTTTCTGGGTGGCTGCTGGTGAAGGACGAGCACAACAGCTTCAGGAGCCAAGCGATCAACTTCCTCCAGGGCTGCCTGAACACTGACTATGTCATCTCCTCGCGGACGGTGAACACCATGCACTGCCTGTATGAAATTCAGCACACAGAGATTGCTAAGTCTGTGGAAGAAGCAATGAAGAACGAGAGCTTGGCCGGGATGCTCACCCCTGTGAACTGCTCTGCCCTGGCTTACCTCCTGCAGGTCTCTGATGTCTGCGTGGAGGAGACAAATCTCTCCAACTGCCTCACCTACAACATCTGTAAGAGCCTGCTCTCCCAGCTCCTCTTCTGCCACAACCTCAGGTGAGTCCTGGTCGGATTGCACCGGGAGAAGCAAGCAGGGATGCCGGGCTATGAATCAAAATCCTGAGTGTCAGTGGGAGACATGTGCCCACCAACATTGTCGATCAGCAGGGGGCTGCCCTGGGAATGGCACTGGGTCTGTTCTGCTTCTGTGCTTGAGTTTTTCCACCTGTGATGGGCAGATGTCACAGGAGAGTAGTGCTTTCTCCACTTTGTTCTCCAAATGTTTGCTTTTGCTCTTTCCTTATATCTTCTTCAGGCTGGACAATAATCAGTTTAAGGACAATGTGATGGAGCTGCTGGGCAGTGTGCTGACTGTGAAGGACTGCCAGATCCAGAAGCTCAGGTAGGACCTGGCCCAGGGCAGACAGGCTGTTCCTGGGGATGCAGCACAGAGCTGGGGGAACCTCAAAACCAGGGTGAAGGTCCCCCAGGAATATCTCTCCCACTGGCTCCCCAGGGTGCCTGGTGACAAGGACAGCCTTATGCTATCTCTTGCACCCAGGCACAGTGACCTTACTCACTGTGTCCTCATGGTGGCTGGGCAGGCTGTCTTGCCCAGCCTTCCTGGTACCGCAACCTCCTTGCTGTTTCTAAAAATTTGTGTAGAAATCCATGGGTTATCCCAACAAACTGCTTCCCAAAGTCATGGCTGTTTGCTGGACACCTGAGGTTCTGCATGGAGCATCTGACATATGGAGGGGATGGGGTCCTGACATCCATGCAGGGAGATGCCTTGCCCGAGACAGATGGGTCCCCACTTTTCCCACATCCCTGCCCTTTGTGGCTGCACATAGAGTCCCCCATGCTGTGATCTGAGCTCTCTTTTCATGACACAAATGAGTTTTAAGTCTAGAAACTTCCCTTCTACCCTGTCCTTGCAATCCCCTGCCTAGTGTCCACCCCAGGAGAGCAGATCTTGGAGCATCCACCACTTTGCATGGTTGTACCAAGTGCTCCTCATGGCTTTCCTCTGCTCACCCATTCCAGCTCTGTCCTGGGACATGTCAGGGGCTGCAAAAACCTCTTTCTCCCTCTGAAAAACACCCAATGTTTTTTTTTCTGGGCAGCTTGGCAGAAAATCAGATCAGCAATAAGGGAACCAAAGCGCTGGCCAGGTCGCTGATGGTGAACAGGAGCCTGACAGTGCTGGAGTAAGTGTTCCCCCTTTACCAGCTCCTGCTATGCATGCATTCCCCAACAGGAACCATTCCCATGGCTGCAGCAGGGCTGGATCCCACCCTGCCTGACTGAGCTGGGGAGGGTCTCCAGCCCCCAAAGCCACCACTGCTCAAGAGGTGAATGTAACTCTTGCGAGCTGCTGGCCTGATGACCCACCTCAGCAGTGCCTGGGATTGTGCCACGTGGAGGCATTTGGCTTAAAGTGGGCACATCCTGCTCTGGTTTTGCTAACCTTGGCTTTTCTGCCTATCCCGCCCCAGCCTGCGAAACAACTCCATTGGCCCCACCGGAGCAAAAGCACTGGCTGATGCGCTGAAAAAAAATCAAGTCCTGCTCTCCCTGAAGTAAGTCTCAACTTCTGCAGCATCTCTGGGAGCAGATCCCCAGGACAAGCCCCCTCCCAGCCCACTCCTGTCCCACTGAGGTTTTCTCTGCCTCAAGGGCCAGCAGGTGGGGAGACCCTGGGCACAACCTGGTTTGGCTGTGCCAGGCAACAAGCATGAGTACAGCTGGCAGAGACCCAGTGACCAGTGCAGCCCTGGGCCAGAGATGTTGGGACCCTCCTGCCTTTCAGCTTCAGTGGGTCGAGGTTGAGGTTGGGGTCGAGGTCCATCCCTTGCATGGGAGCTCACAGGCTGCTGGTGCACAGGAGGAGGCATCTCCCATGGGAGAGGAGGGAGTGAGACCCCCAGGCAGGGATGCTCAGGGGCCAGACACGCTTCTCACACTAGGGCAGGCGACCACCACCCTGCACAGCCCCTCACCCCGCTGCAGGGGCTGCCACGCACGCCTTTGCTCCTCTCTTCTTGCAGCCTACAGCACAACGCCATCAAGGAGGATGGAGCCACTTTCCTGGCTGAGGCCCTGTTGACCAACCACAGGCTGACAACCCTGCAGTGAGTGACTGGGACCTGCTGTCCCCCCCTCCCAGCCACCCAGCAGACCGAGGTGCCACCAATGGGGACATGGCACCTGACATTCATGGGTGCCTTCCTCACCTTTGCAGCCTGCAGAAAAATGCCATCGGAGCCTGTGGTGCCAGGAAAATAGCAGAAGCGCTGAAGCAGAACTGCAGCCTGAAGGAGCTAATGTAAGAGCAGCAAGAGGTGGAGGGATGGTGACACCAGTGCCATGTCTCCCAGGATCTGCGGGCAGGAGTGGTGGGCAGGGGGCTGGGCCATGCGACGCAGGCATGATGGACACTGCTAGCTTTGGCCAAGGGGGTTGGTATGGGCAGAAGGGGGCAAGGACCACAGCGCTGCTTTCGGAGCGACCCTGTGGAGATGCTCTTCATATTTTTGGGAATGCAGGGAGCTATGTAAAAATCTGAGATGCCAAGTCTTCCCTCCAGCAGAGGCAAGTGGCAGGTCTCCAGGCCCTGTGGTTACATTAAAAGCTAGTTCAGCTCAAAACCAACACATGAGAATAGAGGTATATGTAGGTTGGAAGTAAGACCACAAAAAGTTTATGCTTATTGCTGGAGCAGAAAGCCTGGGGGAGATAAATCCTTTGCCGGCAGATCTAAGCCAGTTGCAATGTGGCCGCCAGTAACACCTGCTCTTCCTCTTGTCTCTTAGACTCTCCAGCAACTCAGTAGGAGACAACGGCTCGGTTGCCTTGGCTGAAGCTCTGAAGGTGAACCACAGTCTGCAAAGCCTCGAGTAAGTCCCCCCTTCCATGCCTGGTCTCCTGCTCGCCCAACAGCATCCAGCCTCCTCACTCCAGCAACAACTCCCCATCTACCTTGGCTGCCCCGAAGTGCCAGCAAACCCCGTCACCTCTGCTCGGTGGGGCCTGTGCTGCCATGGTGATCAGGAGATGCTGATCCTGGCCTGGCTGCTCCCAAAGTTGGTCCTTTAGCTGCAGCTGCCCACTGTCTCCTGTGGCTGGGAGGTGCCTGTTTCTCAGTGAAACAGGTGAATGGGCACTTTTCACCCCAAACATCACGGCGCAGCCTACGTGTGATGCCAAGACTGGCCCATCCTCATGCCTTCCCATTTGTTTCAGTCTCCAGAGCAACTCTATCAGCAGTGCGGGGGTCACCGCGCTGACAGCAGCTCTTTCCTCTAACAAGGGACTCATCAACCTCAAGTAAGTGACAATCCCTCTGGCCATCCTGGCCAAAAACTGCTGCCAGGACACGGGATGTGAGAACTTTTCCTTGTGCCTGGTTGTTTCCACAAGTGCTCTGGGATGCTGATAGCAGCCTCTGTCCCTCCTCCAGCTGCAACCATCTTCTCTCCATCATTAGCTTTCTCCTGTTGGGACAATATCAGTTCAGCCATGTCCCACGATGAAAGGATGGCAGCAGGGGTGGGAGGCTGGGAAAAAGCCCTGATGGGCCATGGGTGCCCACAGCTGTAGGATGAACAGGGAATGGAGATATAGGGAATGGAGATGCAGTGGGGATGCAGATGCTGATGGGGACACAAGTCATACAGACTGCCGCCGCAATAGATGGTCTCAGCCCCAGAGCAGGGGGATGAGGAGGGCTGTGGTGGAGCAGCCAATGCCCTGCCTTGGATGGTCCTCCCCAGCCCCATGTCTTTTCCCAGCCTGCGGGAGAACTCTATCAGCAAGGAGGGGGGCCCAGCCATTGCTCGTGCCCTGCGGACCAACAGCACACTCAGGAAGCTGGAGTAAGTCCCACGGGCCCCAGGAGGGCACCCATGCTGCTGTGTGGTGTCACTGGAGTTGTCCCAAACTCTGCATGTGTGACTTACATTCTCTGTCCCTTGCCTCTAGCTTAGCGGCGAACCTGCTGTATGATGAAGGTGGCAAGGCCATTGCTTTAGCGATGAAAGAGAACCGGGCGCTTACGTCCCTCCAGTAAGTTTCCCCTTAGACCTGGCTTGGTTTGAAGCCCCTTGTGTGGATGCAGGACAGGGACACTGCTCCTGGGCCTCAGCCCTGCCAGGCTGTGAGAGTGGCTTCCCTGGGTCATCCTTCCACTGGAGGTGTGCTGTGCCATCCTAGATGGATTCACAAGCACATGGATCATCTCCCTGGACGGAAGTGGATGGGTGCTGATCCTGGAGGGATTGGGTCATCCTCATAGCCCCAGCTTCACCTCCCGTTTTCTCCTGTTTGCAGCTTGCAGTGGAACTTCATACAGGCAAAAGCTGCCATGGCCCTGGCACAAGCACTACAGTCCAATGGCAGCCTGGCCAGCCTCGAGTAAGTGGTGACACTGGAGGACAGGTCCTGGGCAGCATCTTCCTTCTGGGACCTGCCCAAGGACTCTGCCCTTACTCTGCTCCAGGGGAGGTGGCTTTGCCTGCTGCCTCCTCTATGCGCTCCAGCCCATCCTGTGTCCCTATTGCACGTCCCTGGCTGGGGATGCTGTAAGTGCATGGTGGCCTGGGGACCCCCCCCAAGTCATTTGGGAAAGCCTGGCACACTGTGCCTGGTGCTCACTGCCCCTCTTCCTGCCCCCTCGCTGCTCCTGGGAGCCTGGGCTGTGGGCAGACACAGCACTTGCGTGTCTTAGCTTGCAGGAGAATGCCATTGGAGACGAGGGAATGGTCGCCCTCTCTGCCGCGCTGAAGGTCAACACAACACTGGCAGATCTCCAGTGAGTATCTAGGCCGTGGCGGGGCCGTGGCATTGCAGCCTGTCTAATTAGCACACCATGGCTACCTCACAACGTGTGCTGAAGGGTCCTTGTTCTCTTGCAGCCTGCAAGTGGCTTCAGTTGGTGTAGCTGGCGCCCAAGCCCTGGCAGAAGCCTTGATGGTCAACAAGAGCCTGCAGATCCTAGAGTAAGTGCTTGGTGGGGGTCACCAAGTCCCCATGGCTGTGACACAGATCCCTGGGGGTGTCCGAGACCCTGGTCCTCAGTTCAGCACTGCTTCCACCCTTGCATTGTATCCTACGAGACTTGGCTTGCCTTGTCCCTTGACTCGCTGATGTGGGGCCAGCTCTCCCACCTCCTCCTCTTGCCCACTGAGAGTGCAGGGCCATCCCAGGCTGTCCTTCTTCATCACCTTGCCTTTCTTTGCAGCTTGCGGGGAAACTCCATTGGTGTGGCAGGGGCCAAGGCGATGGCCAATGCGCTGAAGGTGAACCGCAGCCTCCGCCGGCTCAAGTAAGTATCCCGTTCTCTGGGGTAAGCCAGAAAGAGCCTTTCCAGACCTTCCTGGAGGGAGCAGCGTGGGGACAGCCAGGCCAGCAGCTCTCATTAGGGCAAACCTCTGAGCTGGTGGCTTTTCCCAATGCCCACGCCCATGGCATGCATTCCCTCCTGCTGGGCATGTCTCCCTGGCCAGTGCTTTCTGACCCTCCCACCTCCTGCAGCCTGCAGGAAAACTCCCTGGGCATGGACGGAGCCATCTGCATCGCCACCGCTCTGAAGGGCAACCATGGCCTCACCTATGTGAAGTAAGTGGCTGCTGCACTGGATGGTAAGGCAGGGACGGGGAAGACCCCGGGAACCATCAAGGGACCTTCCCTACCATTGGCACTGCCTGTTCCTGGCTGCCCTACAGGGACCTCCCTGATGGGACAGGGGGCAAGGGTGCCCTGTGCTCCTCCTGCCATGACAGCCACCATACCTGCAGAACTCCAGACCCCACAGCTCCTCTAGGGATGCCTCTGGGGCAAAGAACCACCCCAAAAGCCAAATACTCTCCAAAATATCACCGGGATGGGCTGACTCCACCCCTTCAGCTCCCCAGGAGCTTTCTCCAGCTTCTCACCTGGCTGCCTCTGGGCTCTCAAACCTGGAGTCCCCTTTGACCGGGGTCCCAGCAACAGCTCCTGGATGGTATGGGGAGGGTGCAGATGATGCTGGTGCAAAGCTGGGGAGCATCTCTCGTACCCACCAAGGATCCTGCTCTGCCTTGTGTCCAAGCCTGAACTTCTCTTTGCTCCCAGCCTGCAGGGGAACCGCATCGGCCAGTCAGGAGCCAAGATGATCTCTGACGCTATCCGGACAAACTCACCCGACTGCGTCGTGGATGTGTGAGGGTCCCTGGCCGCAGCGAGGAGGTGGCCCAGTGGGTCCCTTTGGCCAGCATGCCTCTGCAGGGAGCTGCTTGGCCCTCCGCTCGCCCATCTCAGGGAGGAGAGCTGGGGCAAGGAGAGCTCCTGAGCTCCCTGGCACGGCCCAGGAGGACCTAGAGCCTCCAGATCAGCAGTGCAGGAGGTTCAATACTTGCTCGTGTTGAAAGCTGAGGGATGTACGCCCATACCCCTGTTCATCCAGGCCCTGGGGGAGCTTCAAGGAATGGGTGAAATGCAAAAAGGAGAGAGGAGGGGGAAGGTGCCACATGCCAGCCCCTCTTGTTTTCATGACTTACCTGCCACCACCAGCGCAGGGACCCCTCCTGTGATCTCCATGGGGTTACAGCGCTGTGCTCAGACCCTGCCCCAGACTGGGCGCATCCTGACTGCTCCGGAGCTCTGCTCCTGTGCCAGCCTGAGTCACTGGGGGCAAATGTTGCAGCACCCCAGCTGGGGCTCCAGGGCTCTGCTCCCAGCACCAGCTCTTCCCTGTCTACTTCTGGCAAGGATCCCAGGGTGAAACACAGGCAGGATTCACAGCAGTCCCTTCTCACCTAGCACAATACAGCCCAGTCCTGCAGGCTGCCCTTGAAATCCCAGACAGAAACAAGAGGTTTGCTGTTTCCTTACTCAGATGAGAGCAGTGCTTTGGACCCAGGCACTTCAGAGCAGGGTCCTAGGCAGTGAGTGCAACCTGTGCTGTTTGCCATGTGCTTAATAACAGGTTGGTGCTGGCCAAGCATGCCTGAAGTGTTTGGTAGTGCTGTTCTCTATCAAAGAGACAGGCATCCCAAGACATGGGAGTGGAAACATCTAGAAAGACCTTGGGAAATAAAGAGCCCTGAGGATAATGGGAGGAGGAGCAGGAGGGTGAATGTAAGAGGAACAGCACTGCACGAGGATGGGCTGTCTCCAGCACGCATCTTGATGATACACCGGGACTGCCTTATCACAAAGTTCTGCCTCTCGAGTTGAGGCTGGACTTTTTGGGTCTCCTGCTGTTGTCATCACTGATGGGTTGTGCGACCTTTTGATGCATCTTCCTGACATCCCAGCTGCAGGTGGAGTCTGTCCCTAGCAGTTACCTTTTGGGCAGGTGGCTGCTGAAAGCAGAGATGTCAGGTAATGCCTTCATGTGCATGGCAGAGACCCAGTAACTCTCCAGAAGGTGCCAGGTTTGCAGGTGGACCAGTAGCCAAACTATGCAACCCCACCAGAGCCCCCTCCAGCCACTGCCCCCTCTCCCCACTCCACCCCAGCCAGAGCCACACTGAGACACACTGCTGCTGCACTTGGGGCAGTAAGCGACTGCTCCAGGGACCTTGGTGGGCTGATCCTGGAGAAACGCTGGGCTGAGCTCTGTGATATGTACATACTTGGAAATAAATTGGTCGCTAGCTGAGAAGATGCCTTGTGCTGTCTTCCTCTCTTGCATTACATTATATTCGGGGTGCACTGTGCTCTGCTGCCCTGGCTGCAGACCTCACCCCCCCATACTGGTGTGACAAGAGGGTTCATGGCTTTTTCTGTGAGGTGTCAGGGGCTGGGGGATGTTCTCCAACAGGATACAGTGATGCTGAGTGATTTAAGTCCTAACTCTTTCACCATTATTTCAGGGCAGACTGACGCTTGGGTCCAGCTCTGCCAAAAGCCTGTGCCTAACCCCGAGCTGAAACTTAACCTGAAACACCAATGGAGAGAGCGAATCAACAACCCCAAGCCAGCTCCTGTGCCCTGGAGCTCCAGAAAACAGGGGGTTAACAATAATTTGAAATATATTTAATCTATCTGTCTGGATACCTAGCTATACATGAACACTTCTGAGCTGAAAGCTTGAGTGCTCAGAGGCTGCATTTACACTGGCACCAGGGGGGTGGCTGGTAACGGTGCTGCTGTTCAAGCCGGGTAGAAGAAGCTGCAAGGCAAACCATGGCTACCCTAAAACCTGGCTGGCTGTGCTGAAAGGCTAGGTGGCAGTGCTGCCTGAAGAGGCTCTGGTTCTGTGCACACAAGGAATTGTCAGCTTTCCATTTCGGCCTACAATATAGGAAATAACATAGAAAACTGTTAACTCTGAAACTGCAGCCCAGACTTGGAGATCGGGCCCAATCTCATGGGAAATCTCTCTCACAGATCAGATATAGCTCAGCACACAGGGAGGAACAGAACACATTCTCTAAGTAACATGGAAAAACATTTTCGGAACGGGTCCTAAAATCAGGACATTCTCATACCTTGAGAGAGGGATGTGGAGAGCACGTGCACTTTCTCACTGGCTGTCACAAGACCCCCTTAATGGCTCTGCAGTAGGTGTCTAGCACTAAGAACACCATCTTCTGCGTCTGCTGTCTTTGAATTGAGGTGCAAAATGCCAATTAATTTTACAGTGTGCAAGGAAGTGTCCCATCTGTCAGCCAGTTCAGCTCAAGCCTGTATGATCGTGCGCATTTCAGCACATCACTGCACCCACGTATGACCTGTTACTACACAAAAACTGCACTGTATTTACCTGCAAACTTTTGTCCCACCTTGATGTGACATTTCAAGCTCTGAGCTCTGCTGATGGGGAACTGCCTTGGGTGTGATGGTTCCACCCTTGGGGCCAGAGATACAGACAGATAAAAAGCTCTTGGTTTTTCAAGTAACTCACGTGTTCCTTCTTTCAGCACAATAATGAAGGGGTTGGACCTGACTCTAGACTTCAGATGGGGAGGAAAGCAAAGTACTTTGCTGATGTGAAAAAGGGAAGGGCAGGAAAACAGCCTGGGCTCATCTGCCCTGATGAACACATACCAAAATGAACTCTTCTAATCAAGCACTGATTTCTGCTCCCATGAAGACAAATTGTGACGCTAAAGCAGAGCTAAAAGAAAAGAGGCAACACGCTAGACAAACTCCACCTTTTGTGTTCACCTGCATACATTTTCACTGATGGCATCTGTATAACTTGCTGAACAAAAGCCCAACTTTTGGCCCATGTGAGTGCCTAAACCTCAGTCTGCCCCAGAAGTACCAGTATAATTAAAGGGCTAATTTAATATGGATTTAGTTACAGCAGAGTCTCGCATGGCTCCTCTCAGAATGCTGAAGCACAACCCACTGAAGTTTGAGAACAATTCCCACTGACAGCTGAAATATTAAGATGCTGCACTAAAGGTGCAGGTATTTGAGGACCCCTTCACCAGTTTCCCACTCCCTTAGTGCAACTGGTACTGCTCTTTGTGGAGGCAAGCCCTTGATTAAGTAAAGGATATGTTTAGGATAAACAGATTTAAGCCAGATTTAAAATCAATTTAAGTGTGTTCCCAGAGCAGCTTTTCATCCAGTTTTATTAAGCCCCCAAAATATGTTTCAACATAATAAAATGCAGGGAAATCAAGCACATGATGCTCACTGGACTGTGACTTTTGGCACTGCAGTGCATGAGGGCCAGTTCTAATGCAATTATGGAAATAGCCTCATTCCACATTACTGTGATTCTCATTACAGATAAACTGTTTATGCTTTGAAAGTCACAATACTGGCAATCCAAGTTTAATTTTCAAGCTTAATGAACATTATTTACCAAATCCTGGATTCATGCTGAAAAGTGATTTTCAGATGGCAGGATATTAGCTCCTAGCCAGCATGCTCTCCGAAGTTTGTATTTCAAGATGCCTCCTGGTCTGCTACTAAGGGGTCAGAAGTCATTATCACTTTCCTCTAGTGGTTCTGGCTTCCTTGCTCGGTGGCCAGATTTGCTTGGGGAGATTTCCATGCTGTCGTCTTCCATATCATCCTCTTCCTCATCTTCATCTTCATCTAGGTCAATCTCACTATCCCCCGAGTCCTCCTGCAGGAAAGCAAACAGAATTCATGACCAGTTCAGTTCTCAGATGGCAAGGCATCTCTGCCAGCTCAAAAGTAAAGAATGGTGCTGCTAGCTGATGTTAAGTTGCTTCCTCCCCTGTGCTCTGTGCAATCACACACCTGGGAGCTATGGGGAAGGCTGTTTGTCCAGATTGGTATGGATTCCAGATTTGGACTTGCTCCAGGGAACAGCAGCAGATTCTGCAAGAGGTTTTTTTTCCAGCTCAGGCTGCTGTGCTGCTGGCCTTTCAAAATAATGACAGGCCAGAGCTCAGCTGCCTCTGGGAGCTAACGGCCCACATGGCTTTCACCAGCAGCTCCCCACTTTGCTAGACAGTGGCTGCTCCATTCAATTTATTGCAAACCTGCTTTCCACTTCACGGGGCTGACAAAAATTAACTCACTGACTTCTGCTGGATCTGTGGTATTAAAAACCTTGCAGCGTGTTTAACTTTAAAGTGATACCTATTGTGAGACCAAAGAATCAAGGTATAGTGGAAGAAAATTAACTGCAGGAGAGAAACGCACCTGTGCTTTGGTGATGATCTTGCACATGCCTGGCCGTGCTGAGGCAGATCTCCCCTTGGAGAACCAGGGTGGAAAGAACAGCGGAGGCAGAGCAGGGAAAAAAAAAAAAACCACAAGAACAAAAAAGAAAATAGAAAGTAACCAGAATGGGAGCAGGGGAGAAGGCAGCGAAGACAGGTACAGCTCAGGCATCATGTTCCACACCAGCAAGTGACAGAGGCTGGGCACATAGGCAGTGTGTACTGGCTCTCAGGCAGGCTGAAGCCTGGTCTCTTCTCAACTCCATAACCCAATTAACTCCCTGAGGGGTTCAAATCAGCCTCACTAGTTTCCTTCCCTGATTTCGGACACATAGATGCCTGCAATAGTACCTAAGCAAGCCTCTCAGCCCTGGTGCCTGCTGAGATGCTGTATTAAGAGGGCAGAGCCATGAGACAACCAAAGTGGCTGCAGCTGAGGACAATAAGAGGCTGAAGGCCTTGGCTTTCCACACCTGGATGTGGTAGGGCTGTGCCAACAGGGACACATGGGAGAAAGCTGTGAACAGAAAAGTCCAAAGAAAGGAGAAATTGCAGAGAATGACTTATCCAAAGCTGGCAAGAACATTGTCAAAGCCAATAAGGCACACTGTGACTAAGGTCACAACATCTTCACCTACAGCACTGGCACTCCTGACCCTACCCAGAAACGTTTCTGAATGCCAACAGCATAAATCATTCCCCAGAGGGCCACAAACAGCCGTAACCACATCCAATCGGGCTGAAGCAAACAGCAGAGCATGGTCTGCAAGTTCCTTTCCAGAGAAAAGGTGAGGATGGACAGAAAGAAAGGCAGCTTGTCCCTCTCCAGCAAGAGACTTAACTCCCTTATCACTACAGTGCCTTCAGGTCTCTGCAATGAACACTTCATAGCAGTAGTATCTTCTCTCTTCCGGCCCTGCCTGCAGGAGAAATAGTCTCCCCAGAGCTTTGCATGGGTGACCTAGCAGCGTCAGACAGCCATGCCAAATGGCTTTTGTATGTGGTGGTGAACATCAGGAATTTCCTATTGTTTTTATGTCCCGTAGAGGTGGATTCCCCCATCTGCTTCCCCCGCCTTGTCCTGAGGACCCTGGAGTCATGCTAGCTCCATTAACTTCAGCTTCCCAAGCCAAGCCAAGTGCTTTGCTGCTCCCCCTGGGCCTGGTGTCTGTAATGGGCTTTTGTGAAGGGATTTCTGAAAAGCAAATTCTTTCTTTCAGAGAGGCTTGATTTCTATGCCATGAAGGCAGCGAAAGGCAGGGCAGTACTGAGAGAGATGGATAATCCCCCAGCAGCACAGGGCCTCTTGCTGGGCGCAGAGATGTCTAAACTCCTAGCATGCCCTTCTCATGTAGAAAGCAGCACTGGGTGGGGCGTCTGCTGCACACTGAGACAGAAAGGCTACATCTACACTAGGAATCAACAGACAGCGCAGGTTCAAACACAAATTCACAGTCATCACAGTTTTTAAGTGTTTGTACTATTTCCTAGCACAGTTTGGCCTGTGCCAACTAGCAGTCTCCAAAACAATATTCCAGAATCACCTGGGGAACAGGACAGCCCCACTGCTCCTGGCTGGCAGCTTGGATGCCAGCACCTTTCTGGGATGGTGGGGAGAGCTTACTGTATGGATGCAAACTACATCACAGCAGCTGGCTTCCTAGTACAGATGTGTATTGGGTTTCTGTGGCAAGGTTTTGGTAGCGGGGGTGGTGGTTACAGGGGCGGCTTCTGTGAGAACCTGCTAGAAGCTTCCCCCATGTCCGACAAAGCCAATGCCAGACGGCTCTAAGATGGACCCGCCGCCAGCCAAGGCTGAGCCAATCAGTGATAGTGGTAATGCCTCTGTGATAACGTTTTAAGAAGGGAAAAAGTTGGGGAATGGGGGAGAAACAGCAGCTGGGGAGTGAGAATATGTAAGAGAAACAACTCCGCAGACACCAAGGTCAGTTAAGAAGGAGGGGGAGGAGATGCTCCAGGCGCCGGAGCAGAGATTCCCCTGCAGCCCGTGAGGAAGACCAAGGTGAGGCAGGCTGTCCCCCTGCAGTCCATGGAGGTCCACGGGGGAGCAGATACCCACCTGCAGCCCGTGGAGGAGCCCACGCCGGAGCAGGTGGGTGCCCGAAGGAGGCTGTGACCCCGTGGGAAGCC
>JANZLQ010000064.1:2787472-2818709 GCA_026212715.1 Elanus axillaris | reverse complement strand
TTGACCCACAAGCCCTTTGTTATATTTTTTCTCTCCCCTGTCCAGTGAAGGAGGGGGGAGTGATAGAATGGCTTTGGCAGGCACCTGGCATTCAGCCATGGTCAAACCACCACAAGATGTAGCCACTTAGGAGTGCCCAGAGGCATAGAAAGATTGCCCACATATACCAAAGGCTGAGCACAGCAGTCAGAATAAGTGCTTGCTGTACAAGCCTGTGTGTACCTGTTTAGCTACTGTCTGCTCACCAGGTCAACCGTAACCAGATGCAAAGCCACCAGCCATAGGAAGCCGTATCTGCAAGGCAGGGATCCCAAGGAGCACAGCTCACTGTTCTGCTCTCATCCCTGTCTTGTCATCTGGAGGACTGAAGGACTGATGCTGTTAGTGCAGGCCACTGAGAGGGCTCCAAGGAGCGTGTTTTTAGAGCAATGCATCTAACTCCTACTCCGCTGCACTGGTCCTCTCTTTCCAGCAATCTGCCCAACAGCTTAACAAAGCAGCATTCCTGCAGTCCGTGTGCCACTAGTTATGCACTGCAGGCTGAGGCTAAAGTGCAGGGTAGTGCCTGGAGACTCCAAGAGCAAAAATAAAATAGGAAAATATGTGTCTATGCAGATGAGAGAGCAGTTAGCTGGAGGAAAGGAGAGGAAAAGCAGGCCCAAGGCATGAAGATTCAGCAGGTAAAAAGGTGTTTCTCTAGCTGAGGAGAGGGGCTATCATTCTAAAGCACTGTCAGAGGAGCTCTAAAGACACATGGGATGGTTACTTACATCTTCCTCCGTGTCTCCACCTTGCATTGTTCCCATGATACGTGCACCAGCTCTTCCTGCAAGAGCAAAAAGAATCACAATAAAGCCTAGCTCGTGGTTAACACTGAGGGACATGAAGTTCAGGGTTTACATTTTAGGAGACTAGTCAAATGGCAGTGAGAGGATGAGTGTATGTAAGGTCACCCCCCTCGTTAAGCCTCAGAGCTCAGGAGAAGGTAGAAGATGGTGACAGTAATTTCAGTCAGGATGGTATTTCCAGACCTATTTTATGCCAGTATGACAGTTCTGACAGGACAAGAGGCAACGGACACATTAAGAAACAGGAAATTCTATCTGCACACAAGAAACCACTTTTTTTACTGTGAGGGTGATCAAACACTGGAACAACATTGCTAAGAGAAGTTGTGGAGTCTCCATCCATGGAAATATTCAAAACCCAACTGGATGTGGTCCTGGACAACCTGCTCAATCCTCCTGTTTGAGCAGAGAGGTTCAACAAGATGATCTCAAGAGGTCCCTTCCAACCTAAACAATTCTGTGAATTGGCATATTCCTTCCTCTGCTTTGGTACACAGAGAACAAAAGCCCATCTTTTCCACGTGGTAAGCCTCTGTCCTTTAGAGAGCTCACTGCACTCAGATCCTTTCTGCTGTTCCAGTAGGGACTGACAGCTCACAGGAATCCTAGGCAGTGCCAAGGCAAAACTCTAGGATTTCTTGTTGAGAGTTGCATGTGTAAGTCTGAAAAGGGAGGTGGAAATCTCAGAGTTGTGGGGAGTTCGCTGAAAAGGGAGAATACACTTGCGCCTTGCTTTGTTACTTTTGGCTATGTAGAGGCCATATGAAATGATGAAGATGCTAGGATGGTCTCCTTTGCTAGAAGGGAGCCCAGAAGGTGTTGGGAATGGGTACAGCAGAGTTGTGACTGGTGAAACTCTGCCTGTGGGCTGACAGAGTGACTCAGTGCTGCTTTCTGCAGCCACCAGAAGTCACTCAGCGTCACGTGGATGCCTATTTAAGAGCCCTGCTGTGACCATCACATTTCACCATCTGTTTATCTCCAGTTTATCACTAGTTTCCTCTATGCCAAATATAGATTTTTCCAATCTAGACAAAATCTATTTTATTTTTTTTAGCATGAAAACAAAACAACTTAAAAAATATCCTGTTAAACCTCTTTTGTACCTCCCAAAGTACAAAAGAAGACAGGTCCCCTTTGCAGACTGATTTGGATTAGTTGTAGCAAAAAGCTGGCTAAATCAACCAGAAGTCACCAAAAACCCCTTGCTGTGTCAAGGCAGATAATTTAAAGGTTCTTACATCTTTTAAATAAAAAGCAGCATCCTCTAACCTTCTGGTTGCTGGTAACACAAGCATTAGGGAATAAGAAGATTCCTGGACAGAGGATCTCTCCTAAAGTTTTAGATTTTTTGCTTTAATATTTGCTTTAACATTTGCTTTAATAGACGCTAGACTAAACTATGTAAATTCAGAGATGATTACAACTGACATCATTAGATGACCATGGAACCACATTTTTGCTGAGCCTACAGGTGGCTCCAAGAATTTAACTGCAATTTTGCTATGTAGAAGGCTCAGCATAAAGTGTTAGATAGGGAGTTATTACCTCAAAGGAGAAAGCAGCAGGGAGCTCCTAAAAGCCACTGATAAGACAAAGCTGAGAGAGATCCTGAATATAGAAGAGAATCAGGATATCACATACAGAGAGCTGATGAAGTAGGACAGTTCAAAAATGCCAAGGAAAGAGCTTAGAGAATGCTAACAGAAGGTCTGCAGGATGCTGCTCTTGCATCAGTGGAAACAGTAACTGCTTACATATGGAGAAAGATGAGAATAGAGTACTGGCCAGACTTTGATCCCTACATCAGTTTAAGCCAGGAGCACCTATTTGAACTATTGACTGTGGGATCAGCAGTTTTAGCTCCTGTAGCACAACCCTGGGATGCTCACCGGAGACATCCCAGGATGCAGAGAGGCTGGAGCTTCAGTTGTGCACTGTGCTGTAGACTAAACAGGACAGAAAGCAAATTTTGCACACTGGTAGAAGAGCTTCCGTGACAAAGGTGGGAGCATTACTTTAACTTCCAGACTGTAAACCCCCAAGATTCTGTGTGTGGGAGCAAGGAGTGGCAGATGGCCACAGTGCATTTCTGTGGGTGCTGGGGGGGAGGCAGGAAACAGAGGAGTTGTCTGCACTTGACAGGGAGAGCTGGTGCTACGGGGGTGTTTGTCACTTGAAATTTCCTAGGTTCAATTTAGCTGGGCTCAGCTTGCTGCGGCATTAGTGCTGCACCACTCTGGCCACAGAGGTTCACACAGCTTCCAAGCAGGTGAGAGCCTGTTATGTTTACTTACAGATAATGTGAATTCAGCTGGGACAGGCTGTACAAAGTGATAATTAGGTAAAACGCTAGTAATGAACAGAGTGTAATTCACTGCACCTTTGGATTCAAATCTAATCTCTGTGCATCGCCATGGTTTATAACCACTGAGCCATCAAAGATCAGAAGTGAACGTGCATCCATGATTTTAAGCCTGTGAGCATTTGCCATTTTTCCTCTGCGTGTGATGCTTGCCATTATAGTAACCCATTCAGCTGCCTACAATGGATCCACAGGACTAGAATGATTTATGTCTTCTTACCTAGCAGTGGCTATATGTTAACCCTGTGCCTGACAGCAAGAAGCAACAGCTAACCTGAGAGCTTAGGATAACCTACCACAAGGGGAAGGTAGATTCGCAGCTGAAACATTTTGCTCCCAGTTTGAAGATCTGCATTTAGTCTCCAGCTTCTAATGCAAATTCACAGCATGAGCTCAGATAAGACACCTCCCTTCCCTCCGCATCACCTCCACGCACAGAAAATTGGGATAAATCTTTTGCCTGATCTTTCTGATCTGTGTGCCCTTTGGGCATTGCGTTCTTAAGTGCGAGTGTAGCCCTTAGCGCAAGGCCCTGATCTCAGCAGCATTTTCTAGGCATTGCCAAAGTACAATGATTAACTAAGCACGCTACAGCTGCTGCCCAGGGTGAGCGTACTTCTATTTATTTCTTACACCTCCATGAAAAGGAAATTTGCTTGGAAGTGAGTGACTTGTCTTCCACCATTTCAGACCTACACCCTCTCCTCCTCCACTAGGTCCAGTGTTGCAATGGCCATAATATAGGCTGAAAGCATACAGAAACACCTCCTCCCTTCCAGGGAGCACTTAACTTTGCTGACACAAAACATACAGCCAAAGACAGCTCTGTCGGGAGCAGATGATGAGATGGTAGGAGGAAGCTCTATTTCAAGTTAAGACAAATTAACTTCTGTGAACCCCACAGCCCCTTTTCAGTGTTTCCAAACACACTTGATTGCCCCCCCTTTCCTCAGCCACATAAGCCTGGTAATATATTCCTATATCAGGAAACTAAAGACTTTGCAGACTCTTATCTAAGGGATGGGAATCTGCAGAGATCCATACAGAAACACATGAAAATGAAAAGAGCAGCGGTATCAGCTTTGTCCCTCCACAGGTTAGTTTCCTCTGAGTACTGGCAGTCAGACCCAGTGCCTCAAACACTGACAGTGTTGACTGTTTTCTCCCTCTGGCTTGACCTGAAGAGGCAAGGAAGAAGAGACTAATCTGACTCTTCAAAATATTTTATAAGGTTTACAATTAGGACTTGATTTGCTTTACTAGAAAAGTATATTCACTTCAGGAGCACAGTCACAAGGACTCGCTGTATGCCATATGTACAAAGCCCCAGTCAGAGTAAAATTGCACTTGGTGAAGTTCACAAGGAAGGAATTTATTTTTAAAAGTTCATGGAGAGCAATACCAGTTTGGTAGAGTCCTCAGAGGTGCTCTGAGAGCAGATGCAGCTGTGAAATTTTTCCCCTTGACTTCATACATTATCAAACAGCTGGACAGCTTGAATCCTGCTAATGCACAGCCAAATACCTTCCCACCAGACCCATTCTTTATGCCTCAGCCTTCTCCCTCTGCCACCACCACAGTACGTGTGAAATCCAGACCCACTCATCTCCTCGCTTTCACAGACTGAATCAAGGTAAACACACACAATGAGATGCCTGCAAACACCAGGGTTCGTGAAGAACTATCAAGAAGACAGCAGCCTGGCCAGGTTAGAAGAGATTTTTGTTTCTGTTCACAGAACTCTGTATTTCTTGTTAACTGCCAAGAAATCAGGTGGAGATTTTCAAAGGAGCTCTGGGGTTACAAACAATAATCACAAATCCCACACAGAAAGGAAAGGTAAGAAGAGTTCAGTGCCCAGCAGAGCCTGTCTCACAGCTGCTGTTCGTATCTGACTCATCTCTGCCCACTTCATGCCACATCAGGTCTATAGCTCTCCCTTCTGCGCAGACATCAAAATCTATTTTGGCCTCTGAAAGCATGAGATGCAAAGCACCTGCAAGCCCCACTGAGTATGTGAACTGCAGATTCCTGGTGTTTTTGAGACTCAGGCCTTGCCATGCTGGAACTCCTGGGACATCAGGAGGACACTGACAGTTTCTTGAGTCTGTGGCTGAAGTTTGCATGTGCAACACCCTTGGCAAATCCTCCTTAGTGGCACTTTAGTTATCAAGTGTGGCACGACTTGGAGCAAGACATCTTCTTCTGTTTTTGTTTTTCCAAAACACAAGCTCCAGGTACTCTGACTGCAGCAGTGTGGAGACCCTGATCACTGTTCAGAAACCCTATAAGAAACAGACTGGCTGGGGGGAATGACTTGGGAACAGTAAAGAGGGAGACCACATCCTGCACTAACCTGCATGCCAGTAAGAGGCAGCTGTCCCTACAGATGAAGCTGAGAGATCAGGGGTGGGATCACACAGCATTTGAATGATGCCTAGACAACTGCAGTGGGCTTCAGCATGTTTTTCTCATCAAGACTTATTTCTACAACAGAGAAGAATGCACATTTTGAGAAAACCTGCAGATTTGTTATCAACTTGTATTTGTAAAGATAAATGCACTTGCATATGTTTCTTGGTCTTGTACTCGGAGATGCAATTTCCTTTACGAACCAGAGAGAAGGGAAGAAATGAACTAGTTATTTGACAAGTGTTTTTAAAATTTAGGCAGGTGACAGCCACAGGAACTCAATGTGAACAAGACATCCAACAGGGAGCAGGCAACTGTTGCTCATTCCTAATTGAACCCCTCCACTCCCTTGCATACTGATAACACACCTGTGGGTTCTACACACCTGGGGAGGTTAGAGGGAAGGAAAATATTCTAGAAATTCAGTAGCAGGAATCTGAACATGGCCACAAGCTGGAGAGAGAATTTCTACAAGTGGAGTCTGACCATTTCCACTGAGAACAGGACTTTCCTATTTTTCAGCTTGCATGCTGTGTGTAGGCTCACCTGAGAAGATTTCTTACTACTATGTCAAAGCTCCCATTCTCCCTACAGGACTGAAAAAACCAAGGGCTAATTCAGCCTCCACAGCCTTCTCCCCAGCATACAGAGTACCTCTGGCCCTTTCCCAATGTCTGCTAGCCAGCTCCTACTCAATCATAAGCTCAAGTTTAAGAAGAAAACCAAGACAGGGAGGCTAAACATCATCTCAAAACACTGTGTGTCTGCCACAGCATCATCAGCATGCTTTAGATATGTGCTGCTCTGTGTGCACTGCCTCTGTGAGATGCATCTGTACAAAACTGGGGATCCTGCAGGCCTGCCTACAGCATGGGAACAGCTGGCACTGGGAAGCCAGCCTGGGTCCACCGAGACACAGGACCATGCTCTCTGCCTGTCCCTGAACTCATCTCCAGTTTGGTTGTCACATACTTGGTTCCACTTCTTCGAATGAGGTACACTTTGCTTTGTTAATAAAACCCCTTTATTCTCATCTGCTGCATCCAGACACATGTCTCTTCTTGCTGTGTTAAACAGTGCAGGTTTTCACAGGCATTCAGTAGCAAGTACACTCGCTAACCTGGCTGCCAGCACATCATTACCACATTGATCCTCTGGGTCAGTTCTGCAAAGGTAAGAGGCTCCAAGAGAGCTGGTCTCTCACTGTTTGACTTTGGACTGATTGCTGAAAAACATTCAGAGTTTTATAAAGCAGTCGTCTTATAATAAAGACCAAATGGGGCTGAAGTTGTTACTGTCTCGGTAGTAAAATGGTCTCTGTGGTCCAAACAGGACAAAACTGCCCCTTAACACCAACATTACAGAAGGAAACATAAGAGCTAAAGCATTTGGATAATTGGTTTACAGGAGCTGAAAAATCCTGGCAGTGTGGAATAGAGGGTGATTTCCTGTAGACAGGCTCAATCCCACAGTTCTGCAAGCATGGATCATTTTTGCTTCATTCAGTAGCACGTCCACTGCCTACCTTGCTCCAAGCACAGTGTGTGCCAGTCTGCCATGGCCTACCCAACCAGACAGTGCTATTGCTGGGAGAAGGGAGATCCTGAATTTGCTCATGATCCAAAATGCATTTCAGAACTCTGGTCTGAATGAGACTGCGAAGACGGATCTGCACATGTAAACACAACATCGCTTCAAAATCTGCCCCTTTTGACAGCACAGATGCAAGAAAAACACTTTAGTTCAAGGAGAAACAGCAAAGGTTCTTAGAAAAAAACCCCACCATCTACTGAGGGTTAGAATAAATTAATGGAAACCACATCCAGCTTAAGAAATCCTGACGAAGACTGAAACAGTTTGAGAGCAAGAGGGAACCTGAGGGAAGTTCCTACACTCTTCCCCATGCACTTTCTTTCAGCCAGTGCTGGAGACAGAAGACCAGGCTAGACAGACCTCATGCCTGACCTGGCATGGCAGCTTCTACAGTGCTAGGACAAGGCTTCTTCACCCTGATGTCCACCCCACCTGCATGTGAGCAACCATCCTCCTGCAAACTACTGGTTTATGGCCTCTTTCAGGCAAGAGGTTTCTCTACACTGCAGACCGCTAAGACCTTCAACACTGCAAGAATTTTTCTTTGGCTTTCTGACAAAACAAGTGTCTTATTCCAAATGCTATCACTAACTCATGGTTTGACCTCGGGACAATCCATGCATCTATTTTATTTGTTTAACAGCCTCACTTATCTATTGCCAGAGAGAATAAAAGTGGATGTGATTTTTTATTCACATTGACAATGTTAAAATTGAAAGTTATACATGATAAATCAATGTATTCTCTTAAGTTACAAAAGCAAATTATTAGTGACACATCGATTTATTATAACAAGCCACATCAGGGAGGAAATTTGCCTGTAATTGTGATAGTGTGATAACAAAACAGGTTGTAGTTTCACAAACCCAGTAAGCGAGCATCTGTCAGTCTGGTGACTACCCTCCCAGCCATTTATCTGCTCCCTCCTTGTACAGAAACCTTCCTGGCTTCCTAAAGCTGGGTTTGCTGTATTGTTGAACCAGAAGCACTGAACTCAATGGAGATACAAGCTCCATACCACATTGCAGCTTCCTCCTTAAGCCATTACTGCCTATTCCTCTTTGTACACAGATAAATAAGGGATCGATTTGTCTCTGTACGACAAGAGCTAGCAGCCTGTTGTGTCTCCCGCAGCTAACACTCTTTTCTGCTCCATGGGGGACTAAATCCTATACCTTCAAGTCTTTTAATTGGCTGAAAGAATAAAACCAGGAGCAACATTGTCAAAGCTGTATTTACTTTGAATTTTGCTGCATCTAGACAAACCTGATGAAAGGACTATTGAGGGTGAAAGTGTGTTGATTTGTCGCAATTATACCAAGTGGCCTAATAAGAGAGATTAACTCACCCTGAGAATCTTGCCTCTGTAATGGCAAAACACAGTGGAATACCTGCCCACCTATTACAAACAGAGGGAAGAAGTCTTATCTTACAATACTAATAACCTGGACATTAGAGATGTAAAACTGAATCACAGCAACTACAGGAACTGACCACAGTGGACCATTTCTCCTTAGTTTGAGAGCAAACATGGCTCAGAAGCACTACCATGTAAGAAGACACAAAGCATCAAAAGGAAGTGATTGAAATATCTTGAATTGAGTCAAGGAAAAACACAGTAATTAATACAAATAATGTTCTTGTTATGCTGCCTTAATAATTAGCTATATTTTAAATGCGAACTACCTGTGCTGAAGAACATGTACAGATTCTTGGTGTGTTTAATGACAAGTAGCCAGTGATTGTTCAAGCCTGATTTTCTAAAGAAGCTGACACACCTGACATTAATCTCAGGTCTTGACATGTCTCCAACACTTCAGCTGGTGAGGGCCACGCAGTCAAACATACAACCTCACTATTGATGAGGGACCTGGACCAAAGGGGCCCGTTTACACAGATGGGGTCTACCAATGTTTGTATCCATCTCTGCCAGCAGAGATTGCACTGGAGCACTGTAGGACTGAAGTGTTGTGAGTTACAATGGGGGAATACAACCTTAGTCCTTCTGCAGGACCTGTAGGAAAGGCATCTCAGGAGCCATTTGGCATACCTGGAGCTGCTTTAGTAGTTCACAGCAGGTGACAGGCAAAAATTGGAGAGAGAGCTAAGGGAGGCTTCCAACATACACAGAGATAAGGAGAGTAAAGATTGGGATGGCGACTGTGTAGTCAGCAAACAACATGCTCGGAGTATGTAGTCAGAGGATAATTATCTGCCAGAAGTAGTTTACCAAACACTAGGAAGAGACCTACAAAGGCATAGAAACAATCTAAACAGCACAGCAGAGAAAACATCTTGGATTTAAACTGCTTGCTTTAAGTCTGACAAGCTGAGTCTCCAGTAAGTGTAATTAATGATAACAAAGCTCTCCTTAGAAAAAAATTTGACTTGCAACAAAATCTACAATTTTTATAGTAAAGCTTTTTGCTCCTAAAACTGATATTAAGAGCTGACTCTGGCTGCAGCCAGTACTCATAGCTAGGTTATGATGTCCTCTGAGATGAGGCATCACAGTTACAAAGTCACCTCCAAAGCTCTAAAAACGGCATACAAACCTTTCCTTGAGAACCTGCAGTGTAAAAATCCTTAGTGAATATTAGCATTTCTAGCGCTTACCAAGAATTTTCAAGTTTTATGAAAAACAGAGGAACTGAGGATAATAATGCTTGAATTATATTGACTTGAGAATTTCAGCTTCTTGCTCTGGTCTCAGAGAGGGTAGAGCAGAATTCAACTCAGAAAACCCCACATATTTGCAGTTTATCTATGTAACAGGTTCCAGCAGAAGTAGTGGCACGTGAAATTACCCATACAGGCACTTCATCCAGATCCCAGAGAGGCTTTTGCTGATGGTCAGAATCACTCACTGCTAACAAGAACACCAAGGAGAAATAACCTGATTTTCTGGTTTCATTTTGCTTGACTGTAGACTAAGCAGAACATTTCTTTTTTCCACTTAAGTGAAACATAGACCCTCAGACAGTAATTTCTCTGAGTTGCTTCTGACCAGAGTCCTTGAGGAATCAGCAGCCAGAGGCTGCAGTTCCATTCCACGTAAACAGTGTCAGAAGCCAGACATCCTACCCTGAAAGAAGCAACTTGGGTGCGTTGCAGCCGTGACTGTGTCTGTGCAGGTGGCTTTATGAACTTGCTAAAGGTCTCTTTTTGAAGAACACTCTACCGGAATGAGTGTCAACAGCTAAAGGGAAATAAATACTTTGCAGTGAGGAATGGTATTACTTTTCTAAGGCTTTGTATAAAGCTACTTCAAGAATCTGTAAGGCAATACCAAGGAAAAGTTTTTCTCACATGGTAATTTTTTTCAGTAAATAATCCTTAATTTCCTTCCCTGAAAGCACTATGTCTTCTCCACAAGACACTGTCCTCTTACAGCTCATGAGAACTGAGCACTGCCAATATCCTTGAAGGATAACAGGGTCTTCTTACATTTAAGGTTACTCAGATAATTCCAGTATATCCTTCTAAATAAAGGCAACTAAGGAAAGGTTAAGATACCTTGCAGTAGTGTTTCTGTGGTGGTGTGCTGCTTCATGATCTGCCTGTCTTCCACTTCACTATTGGATCCTTCATCCTCTTGAATCTCTACATCGGAATCATCATTATCTGGTTAAAACAAAAACAGTTGATAAATATCACTCAAACGAACCCATAACTCAGGATAGCAGTTGGACACAAGAGATGCTAGCAGTCTCTACCTTTGAACAAGTCCAAGATTAATTAAAAATGCAGTTGCAAACAGAGCATTGGCTCTACTGATGAGCACAAGGGAACAGCCAACATCCACATCCTAAGGAAAGCATCCTTCTACCCAGAAGTGCCAAAGAAGCATACAATATAAACAACTGTCTTGGGACAATCCTCAGACTGTACCATAAAGGTGCTGTTCTAACTACACTTTCTGGGTATGAAGCAGATGTACAGTATGAAGGTGGTATTTCAGCAACTGATTTAAAGGTGAAAAATCTTTTAAAAGCATTTGGGAAGCGTGGGCTTATTAATACATCTCCCAGTCTTTTACCCTGACATAAGCAATATCAAAACCCATCCCCTTAGGCTCTTTTGCCTTTCATAGGTTAGAAAAGCACAGTGAGACATCCCCAGATAAACGAAAGCAGTTACAGCCAAACCCAAGATGCCTGGAGAGACAGGAAAGCTTCCCAAAATGCAGGAACTTCTTCAAATATTTTCATAATCTGCCTTTGCTTTCTTCTTTCTATCCAAACTAAAGCCTACTTAGACCCTTACTCCCAGTTCTCCAGTCACCAAATTGAAACAAACCTAAAGGATGGAGATTAAATTGTCTTTCAGATGTTTGAAAGGTCAACAAAAGTCTTCAGCTACTTAAAAGTGCCTGCAAAGAAAAGGGCAGACTGTTCTCCATGTCAGCTGTACGAGTCCTACCTTAAGGTTCACACGCATGGTCAACCAAACTGGTTCTCCCCTGAGTCTGTTCTGAAGTAAAACGGCAGGTGGAAAGTTGGTGCAAAAGTGTGCTGAAAGTTTGGAGCAGACTCTGCTCCATTTCAGTCTCCTTCTATCCCATGAGCTTCTTCCCCTCTCTCCTTGTTCATGCCAGCCAGCTTCTGTAAGCTCCTTGGCTCATTAAGACCAAGTTCTGCTTTCCAGCTACTACCCACTTGTGATTATTTACCTCTCTCTTCACACTTTCAATAAATGGGGCAGATCCTCAGCTCCTATCATCTTAGGAACTCTTCTCACTCGTGTAGAGAAGAGCCCTCTACATCAGCTGATCCTACAGCTCAGAGCTGATGCTGTGTGGTGGCCTGCCTGCAGGAGCTTACGGAATTAGCTACGCTATGACAAACCCAAAAGGACTCTGTGTGAGTTCAGCACCCAGCACAGCAACAATAGGTGTTAATTATTTAGAGAAAATAGGCAATTCTTTCCCAGTTACATTTAATTACACACATCTGAGCTGAAAATGGAAACAACTACTTTAATTATGATTAGTAATGAACTGACATATCTTTGCAATATTTAATTATCAGACAATATACAAATATTAGAAATTTTTCCATAATATTTTTCATTGCAATATTAAGTTAATGACAAAATATAACAGCATGGGATATATTTGATATATAAGATTACGAGGTAAGATTATGAGGCTCCAGCAATGTTAGCTACCATTTCTATTTGTGTTGCACTTTCTTCTTTGGCAAGTGAAGGAATCGCTCACTGCTGTGTGACCTGCATACTGTTTCTGTTTACCTGGTATTCAGGAAAGCGAGGTTTTGTTCAGCCCTTGCCCAGGCAGACTCCTTGGGAAGAACCATGTGGAGTGTAAATAAAGGATTCGGGTTTGTGCTCTGCATGTTAAAGAATGAGACTATCTCACCTATGATGGCTACTACTGCTACTATACTGCTACTACTAAAATGCCCTCAATCTTATTTTGTGTTGTTTTTTTTTTAAACTTCCTCTTTTTCTTCTTTTGTTTTAAGCAGCAATTCCTCCCTTTCAGATTTTGTGATTTGTGTTCCTCCTGTTCTGCAGCACCACTGGCCAGAACTGAGGATGGCGCAGACAGCCTTTATGATTACTTTGCTAAACCATTTTAATTTTATCCCCGTTAGCACTTTCTGCTTCTCGCTGGGATCTCCTGAGCATGAGCTGCCAGCTCAGATGGGGACTAATGGAGCCAGCACTCTCCTCTGACAACCCAAAGTGGCAAACCCAGCTAAAACCACTCTGGGGACAGGACTTACAGCAGAGAGGCACAGCAATGCAGTTCTGCTCTGGTTGCAGGCACGGCTGTAACAACACGGGGCTTAAATTTTACATTTTGCTTTTCTGGAAACCTTTTTTTTTTTTAAACCTTTTGTGGTAACAGACTCTCAGATATAACATGTAAAGTGTATTTCCCTTGGGACAAAGCAGTGGTAAGAAGACAAGAACAGGAATGAATCTGCCATCTTCCTGCCACTGTACATCAAAGTGCCCTTTCCTAACTACCCACACTGATGGCTTAACACTCTCCTGAACGATGTGAACCCTTCCAGCTCCCTGTAGCACACTCCTGGGCACTCCAGCCATTTCTGACCCATTTCAACTTGCAAAAAGGAAGCTCATTTCAAAATATAATTCCCCACAGTATCTTTCTGTTGGAAAGTGGGACTTGCAGGAAGATCCCATGGTGAGTAAGTGCCTTGCAATAGAAGTGATACCTACTGTGGAGAGGGAATCAGTGGCTGCAGGGCCCCAAGCTGCTGCTTTATGAAAGGAAATGGTTTAAACACAGCTTTTTTTCCCCCTTGTCCAGCCCTTTTCTTCTCTCCCTCAGGTTCTCTGTTATTCTCAATCCCCTCTTTCTCACACTATTTCTTTTATCCTTCTCCTCCACTAACTCAGATGTTGTAACCCTCACCTGTCAGTGATGAAGTCACAGTTTTCTGCTGTTCAGCGCACGTGCAGATGCCACAGAGTACCTTTGGCAAGCCCCAGAAAAGCATGCTTTGTGCCCCAGCTCTATCTCTTTTCTTTCAAAGCACACTCAAGAAGCCAAGCCAGTAGCAACTGCATGCCTAGCTTTCCTTCGCACCTTTAGAAATCCTGGATTGCCTTTCACTACAAATGAAGAGAAGACTCATCAGGTGAATTATCAGCATATAAGCACAGTGTGTCACTTTTCCTACCAAGCTATGACTTCAAAACAAATCTTGTTACGGATCTATGATGAGTGTTTGGATATTCTTTGAATAGTCTAGCTGGAATTCTGATGCACGTATGCCAACACAAAGCATCACTATAGTGAACACAGGCTGAAGAATCAAAAAAGTGGCAGCTGCAAATGAAAATTCAGCAACAGTAAAATTTCTGCCCCCAAGCCTCCTGCCCACCACTTGGAAAGACATTGAGCACCTTTTTCACTTACAAAAAAATAAATGTATTGCTCTAACCCAGCTCAATGGCTGCTATCACCAAGCTTGGCTCTGCCCAGTATACAACCCCAGTTATCATCAGCTAAGCAGAATCATGCTGAGCCAAAACCCCAAGGACACAGAAGCAGAGCACAATGCTGAAATTTTATTTAAATGCACAAGATAAAGACAAGCTGAGCACAGGCTTCTTGGCAGGATTAAATGGCAGACTAGTCCAATGCTGTATCTGACCTGTCCTAGCTAGAGCACTACAGGGTTCCACCATCCTACATCCCTCATTCTACATGCCCAGTGTGTCCAGTTTTCAACAACATATTCTTGGTATGCATAAAAAGGTGACAATTCAGAAAGTTTCCTTTAACAACATATAGAAAGCAACTACTCGTTGCTCTAGGAGAGGTCACAACCACGTCTGTGTGATACTGCATAACAGAAATTACAGTGCATCAATTCCAGGGAGACAAGGCACATTCTTTATGGAGAAAATGTAGATTTTTCTTAGTATCAGCGTAATGCAACAAAGATAATTAAGCATACTACCACAAATACCCACGTACTAGTACATGGAATACAGAACACGTTCTAATGGACCTGGCTTATGAGATTTGCATGGGTTTACATGAAGATTATTTGACTTTTCACAACAAACTGCTATTCAGCAATCCACGTGCCCAAATTTAGGCCAATGCTGGCAGCTTACAGGAGCTGAAGGCTGGTATTTTAACAAGCTCCTGTATTTTTACTATGAAAAGGTAATGAACAGAACAACTCTATAAGCTGTGTTTGGCCCATTTCTCTGCTGCTGTGATTTACTCTGCTGCACGGACAATACTGGCAAAATACCAGACTACCTCAGAGAGAATACACTTGGATTTTAAACTCTGCTTGCCTTACATTTCAACATTTCCATTTCATAAAGGTGGGTTTCAGTCAACTAAATTAGTTCCATTTAAAGCAGTCTGGCCACAAAAGTACATCCTGGTTACAATGGAAAAAGACTGCTCTCAGAAGATGTGTTATTTTTTCCAAAGCACAGCTACTGTTTCCAGAAAAAGCCAGAGCAGATACCTGGACCAATAATACTATATTTAAATCATTTGGTTTTTGGTAGTTTGCAATGCTTGAAGGAAAACCAGCATGATTTAATAACTTACCAGTGATTTCATTACAGATTTGTTAGTTTGCATAAATAGTCAAGTAAATGTATCCAACTGTAAAATAAAAAGGTACTGTGGTGAAGATAATGAGCACAAAGGACATAGTTTATTGATATGCTTTAGAATTAGATGTATGTGTTTAGCATGTTCAATTTCATAATAAAAATCACTGCCTTGAAAACACAGGCACTGGCTCCACAGCAATTACTAGATTCAGCAGTATGTTGATTTTGGTGAAAAAATATAACAGGAAAAATCAAGTGGGCAACTGACAGCCACTTGATCCAAAATAAAATCCACTTAATAAACAGTATGACATTTTAGAACAGGAAAAAAAAAAGGTGTGTGTGTGTGGATTGGGATTTTAATGTGACCAAAGGGAGAGCGAAGTTCAGGGCCCATTTGAAAGCCTTGGTTCTACCAAATCCATACTCTTGTCTCACCAAATTCAAGAGCATCAGGCTGCATATCAGCCTGAACACTTACATATTGGCAGGTCTGCAATTTGAACAGAAAGAAATGCTTTGATACATAAATATCAGTAGGGAACATTCTTTGTCCTTAGCACAAAACTGAGATCTTTTGTCTGACCTCTAAGAAAAATTCATCCTGGTACTGAGAGCTACCAATCAAGGTCTGGACACTTGTGGCTCCTACTAACTTCAGCAGAGAGCTTGGATGTTCAGATGTGCATATAATAAAACTGGGCAATAACATACCAACAAACACCAACCAGCAGGTTGCAAAGGTAGGTTTAAGTCCACTTGCTTACTTCGCTTTGTCATTTTAAAATGGTCTATTGCTACAGTATCCGAACTCACATTTTTAATAGTAAGGATGATTAACTGCTACCCAGGGAAAGCAATAGGTCTCTGTCACTTGAAATAATTAAAAATAACTCTCTATGACAAGCTCCATTTAAACTGGGATTTGTAGTCTTGGCACAGGAATAAGTAGCTAAGTTATTTTTTGGCCCATTTTATAGAGAGGTCACATTCAGTGACCATAACTGTTTCTAATGATCTTAGAAGCCAAGAATCCATCAAAGTACTATTAAATTAGAACATGAATTTGCAATTATTTAACAAGCAAAACACAAGACTTTTGTGGACAAGTTCCAAATGTTTGTCACAAGAAGACGGATGGTCTGAGCATCCTGCTGGTGACAGTGCTGAGCATTAGCAATATCATTCAGGCATCTCTCCCATGTGGGATTTACCCAGTGACTCACTGCTACACTTCAAATGCTGCAGTTGTTGCAATGAGGCTTTTTGTTTATCTGCTGTCAGATTTTAAAGCATCAATTCTGGAGTAGAAAGGATATAATACATTCAGCGCAGCACCAAACCGCAACAGTGTCATGTCATTTGCTATCCAAAACACAACATCTATTTGCTCTGTTTAATTGAGCAAGATGATAGAGCTAAGCACATTTTGCTTGGCTTGGAGAGAACTGGCCAAGGAAACACTTTGGTTGTGTATTGAGAAGAACTGAAGCTCTCCAGGAGCCACAGTTAATCCTGCTGCTATTGCTGAACAGTACTGAAGTAGTGCAAATTTAAAAAAGCTGTGTAACAGCGATGTTTACTTGTTCTACAGACCAAGCAAGAGTATGCAGGAAGGGCTGACTGCAGCAGCCCACCAGAAAGTGGTACAGTCAATGAAAAATGCAGTTTTACAGCAAATACTTTTGCAAACTGAAATCGAATCCTGGGCATAGTGTTACCCAAAAGAAATACAGGAAATATTTTGAAAAATTAATATTTCCAAACCAAAGTATTTTACTTTTTTTAAACTATAGTTTATATAGTATGCTTTGAAATTGACAACAAATCTTAAAAAGAAAGAATGTGAGGAAACACATGTGAAAAAGTGTGTAGAAAACTGAGAAAGATAGCTCTGTAAATGTAATAAGATGAGTAGTCTGAAAAACAGTTTCAGTCTAGAAACATTTTCACTTGTTAGTTTTTGCTCAGCAAACATGTTTTTTCAACCTTGGATGAACAAGAAAAAAACATCTTGAATTTCTGCTGCGGTCAGTGACCTTCCTAGCCCTCTCCATTATCAGAGCAACTCTTCACATGGCTATACCTGACAATAGTTCTATCAACAGCCTTCACAGTCTTCATCTGAGCAGTGTGTAATACAATGTTTTAAGAGTCACCACTCCATCAACCACAAGGAAACCAAGCCCTGAGTTTCAGTCAATTGGCATTTTTTACTTTGCACCAACCTTGGATGTGCCACAAGGGCAGCACACTGTGTGAAAAACACCACATTGTATATTGGTTTCTATAAAGGCCTGTGAAATAAAGATTACAACAGTAACAGCAGTTTACTTACCACCCATCACAAAAAAACATTTCTGTACTGTTGCAAATATTGAATTGCATATATTTTTATCATGTAAATAATAGTCAAAGCCTGATCTGTATCTAGAGTTCAACATCTTTAATAATTTAAGAATGGGTTTTCATATAACTTAGTGTTAGCTTTTCTTTTTTTTAGTGCAGTGGTTTTATGGGGATGCTCTGTCAGAAATAAAAAATGATTTGAAATGTATGCTAGCAAAAGCAAAAAAGAACCAGGCTGTTTCTGAATTACAGTAAACAGTTTTGCAAATTTTATGCAAGTACCATGACATATCCACAAGCTTTCTATATTCTTAACACAGACTGGCACAATTCAACCTACATTCCACAGCTCTTCTTTACAATAAATATGATTTAGGTTTCTCTGGCATTAGTTCAGCCTGGAGCTGTCCAGAACCCCTGCAACTTCTGCTGCAGAGAAATGAACTGTTAATTTGCAACCCTTCTTACCAAATTAGCAGGGGATAAGGTCAAAGGATCCAGACAATAAAAGAACCACATCAATTACAGAGGTATAAAGGTAAGAGTGCTTACAGGGGCAGAATGGATGCTGACTTTTATCACTTAATGGCAACAAATTTATCACCAGATTCCAGCCTATGCTGTTAGAAGAGCCTCATTAAGTGTTTTGCAGCTCTCAGGGGCAAAGTGTAATGTGAGTTAGAAAACCTTTCCTTTTCCTTGCAGGAGGTACTGATGCTGTGCTACTCCTCTGCAGAGGAAAGCAACGAATCTGTTCAAATGAAGCTCACTCCTCCACCCCAGGTCTTGAAGGTTCAGACAGAGAGTCTTAGGATACTGGGACACATCAGGCCACCCTGCCTATCCTCCACTGAGCAGAGCTGCAAGGGGAAGAATCGAATCCCTTCATCTCCAGAACCCATTGCATAGGCAAGACCGAGTCAGAGCAGGTCTTACTTTAACAGTCCTGCAAAAGCAGGCACAATGTATTTGTTGGTGTGAAGGTCCAGGCAGCAAAGTTCTGAGTTTTTTGACAAACTGAAGATGGAAGACAATTTAGGATAAAAGCACTTCACTTTATGTGGGGGGCATTACTTAAAAATGCAAGTGGAATAAGTAAGTATTTTTTCCTCCCAAAACCTACGTTAGATGTTTCTGATGGTGAAGAAGAGCCCTTCTTTAATCTTCCTCGTATCTGTCTCATTAACAGGGCACATCCTATCTTAGAAGGAGGATGTAGCATGCGGAGTTTCCAAACATAGGTGAAAGAAGGCTTAAGTGCTCATGCCTGTAGCACTTTACACGATTTCCCCACAATACACACAATGCTCACAGTACTCATTGGTAACATCACTAACCATCATACCAAGGTTGTAGGGCTCTTGGGAATCCTCTACAGCAGAAACTCCATCCCTTATCGTGCTTCCTATTTCTAGTGTGAATTGCACAATTAACCTTTGAGGGGGAGTGGGGTTGGGCAGGCAAAGCTGTTCAGTGATGCTGCACCAATTCTCCTGCTGTTTCTGTTTCCTCTTGTGCAAAAGATGCATTTTTCTTGTGACTAGGATCCTGGGATTAACATAACCATTCTGTAAACATATCCCTAATGGGGCACTATGCCATTTAAGATGCCAATCTCTCCATTCTC
This sequence comes from Elanus axillaris, assembly GCA_026212715.1. NCBI lineage: Eukaryota > Metazoa > Chordata > Aves > Accipitriformes > Accipitridae > Elanus > Elanus axillaris. The sequence continues at coordinate 2,799,430 of JANZLQ010000064.1, read as the reverse complement.
TTACCAAATCAAATCTCTTGGTTTTGAATTGTAAAGGGCATCATAATGATGAGGGGAGGGGAGGAGAGTGGAGTCTGATCTAATGGGAAAGTGCAGCCTGGTACCTGATCATTACATGTTAGCAAACCGTGGTCTCAGAGAGCTTTACAACATTCAGTAAATTAACCTTACAGCATCCAGTAATGAAGCTGTGCTCCATGCTCGTGACTGGGGAAACAGCCTCCAAGAGCCAAATTTATTGCCTCAGTTACACCTCTGCAACTCTGCAGACTTCCACACCGTGTGCAGATAAAGGCAGACTAGCTGACAAAGATGACTTGATTTTCCAAGGTTATGGGACAGTCAATAAATGAGCCAGCACTGAAAGCCAGGATCCTGGTGCTTTTATCACTAGAATAAATACCAATTATGACAATTAAGTACTTGAATAAAGATGTATTATGGTAATATTTTTAGGTCATTAAAAGTCATAGTCATGTGCTCTCAGGTGGCAGTTCAATCACTCACTAAAAGGCAAGGTTCATATTATTTCAGAGATGCAAAATGACAGAGTAATTTTCCAAGTGAAAATCCACAGACAAGGAGAAAGCAGGTCAGCAAATTTTCACATTATACTTCATGCTGCTAATTACTGATGATAGATGTTTGTCTCCTCTTGAACTTATTTACCTTGGAAACTGTCAGATAGCAGTACGTGGACTTTTTTACTCAAGTAAATCCTTGAAACAATTTGACATTCTTGTAATTTATATTACAAATCCTATGTTTCAGCTATAACTTCTTCACTTTTTACTGCATTGACATAAGAAGATGAGATCAAAGATGGGCAGAAATGAGTGAATTTCCTTTCACGAGCTTGCTCTGAAAATCTCTGCCAGCAAACACAGTGTGAAGCACAACTTTTATGTCTTTATTCAATTTCAGCTTTCATGAACTTTCCCTCTGGTCCAGAGAATTAACTTTCCTTCTATTTTTTCCCACTACCATATAAAAACGTACATATTGCAATATTAAATACACAGGGGTAATTAATGAGGAAGTTCTTGCTGATGCTTGGCTCAAAAGGAGCAAAATCTGGTTTGTTAGCTTTCTACAAGATCTCAAGAGGTTGTTATGCCCTTCTGATCCTCAGCTAGAATTCTAATTAAGAGTAAGTTTAGAAAAAAAAAGAAAAAACCCCAAATTTTAATTGCATTCACATTTTGCAGGTACACTAAAATGAAGGAAATATAAGCAGGCAATTGTGGATCCAATTTGTAGATCAGTGATATTAAAGAAGATTTCAAGCTGAGAGTTTTTCATCTGTGAAAGTTATGATCTGATAGACACATCACAAAGAATTAGTCTGAACGCAAAACAAAACTCCATGCCATGCAATGTGCCAGGCTAACTGCTGAGGACTGAAATTACGCTCCAGTTTTGCAAGGCACACCAGCACAGGTGCAATACAAGGCAGTCAAGCGATCTCACAAACCAGTGAGACTACTCACCTACACGCAAGCATTTTGCTGAGTAGAATCATCTAACCAAGTTTGTTTGCAAACCAACCTTTCATCAGCAATCCTGTTGTGCTGGGACAAGTGCTGTGTCCACAGTGAGCTCATATAGGCTTTGATAATAGTAAAATGAAGCCTAAAATCTGCTCACTGCAATTGCACAGCATGTTTAGTGGATGACTGTTTTCATCCCTCAGCACTGCACATAAAATTTACAAGGCAGAGGAGCATTCATAGAGGTTAGGTTCCCTATTCCACTGTTGTCCTTTTAAAGTTGTTATCATACCACTTTTTCTAATATAGCCTGCTGACTGTTATGTATCCCATGTCCCCTCTGCTTCATGCTTGTAAGTGGATACTTACACATGAAGTAGCCAGTATGTAACAATTTCTCTGCTAATACAAGCCGTGAAGAAATCCCACTTACTTCCACTCTTAAGCAGGTGCTGTTCCTCTTCCTTCAGCCTGTTCTGCATAAGGTGTAGCATGTTTGCTGCTTCCTGTAAGAAGTGAAAACAAATGAATTAGGAAAGCTGCCACATTGCCGAGTCAAGTAGCTAATTGCATGGTGAAAAAACAACAGTTAAGGGCACTTACAGGCAGAATGAGAAGAGCAAATTTCAGCACTGAAAATATTTTATGAAAAAAGGTCTTAACTGAAACATGGGAGGTCCTACTTCCTTTGCCCATGAAGGTCAGGATGTAAAGCATATACCCAGCTACAACAGTGAACTGAAAATCAACCATACAGTCCCAGTGGCTGAAACCTCACTTATCACATTGAAAATGAATTCATTTGTCTTCATCCCACAGAAAATTACTGCTGTTACAGAATGGAAGCGGCTTTCTTCGGAAAGCAGTCTTTGGTAGTTGTTTTCAACCAATACTCCATTAAAAACCAGAAGTGGTTTGTGAAATGATCTCAGCTTCATAATACACAAAGCAAACTACGAAAAATTCACACATTTCTGCACGTACAAACCAAATGGGAGCAAAAAGCCCTATCAATAAGCTGGAGAAGTATAGACATACATATACTATAGTATTCCGGTACAAAGAAGAACCACAACAGCAATACTGCACAAGCTGGTTTCTTGATTTTCTTTTTTGAATATAGCAGGTTGTTGGACAAAAACATGCCGAGAGACACTATAATAATGACAGTATGATAAAGTTACAATAAATGCAGTTCAGAGCAAACGGAAAAAGGTAGGTAGAACAGTGGTTGCTGTGCTGAGGAACAGAAGCAAATCACAAGTCCTAGCGCATTCAAATGAAGGCCAATGATAACAGAAAATGTTACCAAAAGGCCCACAAGGACTTACAAAACCTGTCTTGCACTGTCAACTGAGTAAGGAATGTGACAGCTCAGAAGGGAAGATGTAAGCTGATGGTAGCGGGGTAATGGCAGTTAAGACAGATATTCTCATTCCAGCATAATGGATTAGTAAGAGAACATGGCCGGCTCTGTAGACAGTAACTGATGAGAGTAATTTTAATCTTCTAGGATGCATGCACTTGCAGAACATCACAGACCAGGTAGACTAAAGGGACTATTTGATTGCTGAACACCACAAAGCAACTGTAGGTGGTGTTTCACTGAGTTCATGAAGTTCTCCATCCAGTTAGGACTAAAATCTAGCAAAGATACCAAGGGACTGAATTTTAGGAACTAAGATTCACTATTCCAACAGCAGCATCAGACTGAAAAATAGATTTTTAATGACATCTAGTTTAAATTTGGGTAATGTTAATGGTGAATAGCAAACTAAACATGATAGAGTAGGTAAGATATGAATGCATAGAATCAGATTCAGATAGAACCTACAATACTAAACAGGTGACAAACAACTGATAGAAGGATTTAGTCACAAATTTTGCTGATTTTAGGTCTCTTCAGTTCCAGTCAAGCAAGACAAGTAGATAAGAAAGCTAATTAACTGTGGATTGAACTAAGATTTTTCTGAGTCTTTGATTTTTCTATGCAAAATATGCTTATAATTAAAAACACCAGCTGCTTTGACATGGTCAAATCTGCACATTTACAGTGCATTTGTGGAAAGTAAACATGGACTCAGTTGGAATATCCATGGGACAGAGGGAAGAATGTAAGAAGACCATCTGAAAATGGTTGAATGGTGGGCAACCTTTTTACACTTTCAGGTGGAAATGTGTATGCATACGCTAGCTGAGAAATCTCCTCCCATCAACTTCTAAGCAGCAGTAAAGCACCAAGTCCCACCCAGCACACAAGGAAGTTGTTGGAAATGGAGGCCTGAGGACTGGCTGGCATGATGCATCACAACTTGGCATAAGCAACCATGTCCTGGGAGTTGAAATTCATGCTGAAAAAGCATGCAGAGAAGATGCTTACACATGGTAAGGGGGAGTAATACAAGTCACCTGTACCTGGTGAGAAACCCAGCCCCAGTGCCTCTCTCAAGGCCATGGAGGAAATAAATTCTGATCCAAAAATCTGCTTTGGACAACCATGCAAATTGTCTGCTTTACAAACTCTCCAGTACTAACAGAGACAATGGCTCCATGGATGCTAGGAAGACTGCTAATAATTGCTTGAGACTGTAGAAATAACACCGCAAAACTGAAGTAGGCATGACAGCTTGACGGTTATAAAGTAGAAAGGTCATGATGAAAAATCATACTGAATGAGACACTTTAGCAGCAACCTGCAACAATATAAACTACTGAAATCTCTGAAGTGATAGATGTATATTCTGCAGGGGGAAGCAAATTCCATCTGCAAGAACAAGGAAGGAAAAGACACAAGAATATTTTTATAACTTGTTTCATGTAGATGCAGAACATTTTAAATACCCTATTTAGGAAACTGCTTTTCTTTATTAATTCTTTCTATAAGGCATAAATGACAGTGAGGACAGAAGAGCCTGACTGAAGATTAAAGGAAAGAGAAGATGCAAGGATGCTGAGGACAGTGCAGTTATGGTAAGTGGGCCAGTAAAGGTTACTTGTCTCCTCTCAATCCATGCTGTTGACCACGATACAAGTGACCTCCATATAGCAGCAACACATCTGCACACTGCCTGCAAACCTGCACAGCTCAGTTCCACTGAGAAGGGTAACCAATGCAATGATTAACATTTTCCATCCTCTTCAATGTTAGCAAAGCCTTTTTGAAGACTGATGAAAGTCGAAATGAATGTGGATGTGAGGCAAAATTTTCAGAGGTTTCTAGCTACCAATGTTTCCTTTGGTGTCTGTAGCATATGCCCATTCCAAGACCTCCCTCTGCAACAGGGTGTCCCAACACTTTCCAACTGAGCCTCAGTTGCTATCTTCTTTCCCTATGTCTTCCCCTCTATCTGGTTCCTCTCAGTCAGTTATAGGATTTAAAGATGGTCAGTGATTTAAACAAGTCTTGCCCTTGCCCAGCAAACATTTACAGTACAGCCTCCCCATTGCTATGTCTTATGGGGACAAATGGAGTAAGTGAGGATCAGTTAGCCACCTGAATCTCAACCCCGCTGGCTGTTGCAGCCTATGCAGTGCATATGGCAAAGAAAATGTGCAGGGAGGAAAAAAGAAAGGACGTTTCCCAAATGCCATGGGGACAAATTCATAAACCCAGAAAACATTTAAAAAATGTTCACAGACCAGTGAAATAAAGGGTATGGATATAACCATTGCCTAATTCTGTAATTCAGGGCATGCTTTAAGACAGCTGAAGATGGCAATTAAAATTCAGTCAAATAAGGAGTCACACTGCCCTGCACCCGAGGCTACTTGCTCCTTGCCTTTTATCACTCTCCTGCTCTGGTGCAAGCATTTGTGCAGCAACACAAAAGAAACATGGTGAAAACTAATCCATCAAAACAAAATTAAGCCAGGCTAATTCTCCACTGCAGTTCAGCATGCAGCTACACAAATTCTTGACTGGCACAATAGAGGACGAGGTGTTGTAGTTGTGGGAAAAACAGCAGGGGTAAGAACATGGGGCACTGTTTGTTTCAGCTTCAGTGGTCATTTATGGACTGAAAATACAAGAGAAATGAAGTCTAAGAAAATGGTTTAACCATACAGATGAGCCACTTCCCCCTTCCTCTAGTCTCTTACTTGTGCTGCTGTCAGCAGCTCAGCTTACCTCATAGCAAGCCAGCCCAGAAACTTAACTGGCAGGAAAAATGTTGATTTTCTACTGGTTTAGGTTTCTGAATAACTCAATGCATGGTCAGTCAAATGCCGCTGTCAGCCCAAGGGAGCTGCTGAGAACATACATTGTCCCTTCCAACAGCAGCTCATCACTCCATCAGTTTAGCTGTACTGCTGGACTACCCTACAAAAGCTTATCAAAAACTGCAGCAACAGAAACTGTTTCAAAAGGGCAGCCTCAAACCAGTTGGAACCAGGACAGCATCAGATAAGTGCTGTTTATAGTACTTACTTAACAAGTAAGATCTTCAAAGGAGGAGGCGGAAGCGATGGCAGATCATATATTTAGAAAGTAAACAAGATTTTTCACATAATTTTTTGAAGTTACATACTCAAAAGAATCTGCAGAGAAATCTTAGATCTGTTAAATTAGTCAAAGAATTACAACAGCTTCATTGGTTTAAGATTTGGGGCTTAAAAACAATGACAACTTTTAAACAGCTGAGTCAGTGGCAGTTTCAGCTTATCTTTCCCCCTGCTACTTTAATGACTGCAATCATCAGGCTGCATTTTTTGGCCTAACCAGCTTCCACCTTCACTGCGGACACCGCTCCCCACACTTTACATTATCTTAACAAATACGATTACATTATCTTTCACAGCTCTGTGAAAACAAGACCATGCTAATCAGAGATGTTTTTCTGTTTGAGGCTGGCCACTTCTGTACGACCCAGGGCTTCTGAACTATGACAAGGGAGAAAGCTAAGGGTGTGATGACCATAATGCTGTGGATGCTTTTTCAAACAATGTCGTACGACGGACTTTAACAGACTACCACTCCACACAGGACGACAGTCACGTTTTCTGCATGGAGTGCTAGAGTGACAGCCCCATGAAACAAGAGATGTGGCCTTGACCTTGTGAAGCACCCGCAGGAAACAGCCTGGGTGCCCCGGGACACTGTACGAGCAGGAGCCAACATTTAAGTGCCTTGTTCAGTCTCTCAAGTAAACAAACACGACTGAAATGCTGCAGGCAAACACTGCACGTATCTTACTCTACAAGCAAACTTTACCCAAATTAAGTGGCAGCATACACTGTGGAATCACAGTGTCAAATTAATGCAATTAAAGTGCCAATTAACACAAAACCAGAGCCAGCCTGCCTGTGTCAGAGGGGGCTTCCAGGCCTTTCTGGACACCAGATTATTGAGGCTGAAAATCCTGCTTTAGAGGCAGACAGATCTCTGCTGAGATGGAACTTTTCCTTCTCTATCTCATACATTATGCAGGCTTTTCTAGGTGTAAATCTGCCCTTTAAGGAGTAATCAAATCAATTACTTTGCAATCTCAGAGCAGCTAGCCTAGTGAAAGGGAGAACAAGGCAGGACTTTGTTGCTAGTGCTTAAACTCCCAGAACAACCCTGGCTTCAAGGGACCTTCAGAAGTCCCCAGCCCAACCTCTTGCTAAAAGCAGGATCAGCAACAGGATCAGACCACTGTGCCCAAGGCTTGAGCTAGTTGGGTCTTAAAAACCTCCAAGGGGAGAGATCGATCCACCTGTCTGGGCAACCTGTTCCAATACCTGGCTATCCAAACAGTGAAAAAGTTTCCTTATATCAAGCCAGAACTACTTTTTATTCCTAGTAATTTGTCCATGGCTTTTAGCATAAGGGTTCAGTTCACCTTAGCCACCAGTTGTGTCACCAACTTTCCACGTCAGGTACCTTATGTTGTGACACATAAATAAATGGTCTATATACAGTCAATAGCAACAGGAAATACAGAATCTTTTTGTTGAGATACTAGGACAAACAAGGACTTTTAAAACAAATAAGTTTCACCTATGTTTACAATCAACTGTGCTTTTTCATGCTCATTTCCCATCCAATTCAGCAAGAATGTTACCTGTCTTCTACAGCACACTGAATGCACTAAAGACAAATGTGTATTTTTTGTAGAATAGAGTTGAATGAGCACAATACATGATATTCTGTATCTCAATCTATTTTAATTGGCAAAGCAGGTGGCTTTCCATCTCCTATCTGATTATGAAAGTCTTTGGAAAACAGCAATAAAACAAAATGCATGGCTGTTTGGCAGAATGTTTTAATATAAACTAACCTATTGCTCTACAGACAAAATGTCAGTTGTGAGTTTCTACAGCAGGGTTAACAGGAGTTGGCTTTCAAAAATCTTTTTACAGAAAGCTATATAAAAGCAGAGCATGAGAAATGCTTTTTCATTTACTATTCTTTATAATTTCTTTAAGAGAGGGATTACTGAACAGCATGCAATTACAACTACATGCAAACTACACACAACTACATGCAGGGGCTGGGGTGGGGGTATTGTTTGGGTCTTTTTTCATTTTTAAACAGGTGCCAATATGCCACCATGGACAATGTCCTCCAGCAGCAAACCCACAGACAACTAGCTCTGCCACTGATTCAGTGTTTGCCTTAGGGCAAGTGATCCAGGATTTGAATAAACCACATGATTTCTTGACTGCCAGTCCTTTATGATCTACCTAATGCTGCTGAGTATTGGTTTAAACAATAAAATCAAGTTGCTGAAATAATGAGATTGAAGACAACTCTGCCCCTGCAGATTCCAAAGCAACAAGTCTAAAAGGCTCAAAACCAGAATGAACAAAAGTGATGCAGTATTTGATCATTTAAAACATCCCAGTTTTGGGTGGGTTTTGTTTTGGGTTTTTTTTTTTTGTGTGTTTTCTTTTTAAGTTAGCCTCAAAGTTTTGTTGGGAAAGTTCTGGAGAAAACACTGGTGAGATTTTGAACACAAGGAATTTGTGCCCTGCAGTCAGCTGGCAGACAACGGAGTTGGCACTAAGTAGAAAGAAAAGGGAAAGAAGTGGGGAAAATAGGAAGGAGATAAGTATAAAAGAACAGGACAACAAATGCAGCTCACTGACTTTTTTTTGTTCAGCTGCTAGCATTTCAATTTTTGCTTAGGCTATTCCTTCTGTTCTCAGACATCCTCCCATTCCCAGAAATCTCTCTAGACATCTGTATGTTTAACCTTTTCATCTTAGTAAGGGAAAACAATGTTTCCTTCTGGTGTTTTTCTGGTGATTTGCTAGAGAATAGTGGTAATCCTACTGCTCTGTGGTACACTTAAAGTGAACCAATTTAATGATGGATTGAACTGCCTCATCTTCACCTTGCCTATTAATCTCAGCAGCTGTTTCTTGCTTTGTTATAGAACAAAGCAGCTGAGATTAGCTCTTGCTATGTGCACACAATGGCATTTGTTTTTCATAATAGAGTGTTGCCACTCATTTCAGCAGGTTGAGATATAAGGATGAGGAGAAATTGTGCGGTGCCTTAATAGAGAATGTGACAGTACTCTTAATAAGAAGCAGCCTACTAGGTACAACAGAAAGGTAAGTGAACACAACATTGAGGTTGCACAGCTAAAGTTCATGATAGCATGAGGTAACAACCTACCCAGAGCTGTTCTTCAAGAGTGAAAGATGATGCTTCCTATATGCTGAACTACTACTAAATACCTCACCCTAGATTCATGTCCAGTTTTATGATTTGAATTGGAACACGGCTACAGTTCTGCTTCACTAAATGTGACTGTAATGCTATGGGTTTTGTTCTTTTTATTCTGTTGAGGAATGAAGACTATGGGAGAGAGATAAGATCCATCTGAAAAAGTGGGGCAGATGAATCTTTACTAACAGGCTTGCTAACCTATGAGAAGGGCTTCAAACCAAGTATGTCGGGGAACGATGATGATATCCTGACAAGAAATGGCAGCACTGTGAACAGTGAAGGGGAGGCTCTGGTACGTTCCTTGTGAAGGTAGCACAAGCAAGATCCCAACTCAAGCACCTGAACACAAGGACATACATCATAGGAAACAAAATGGGAGGAATTAGAAGGTGCATAGGTGCATGGCCTTGATCCCATCAGGATTACAGAAATATGGTGATACAGCTTCCAGTTTGGAGGAGTGCACTAGATGGATATAGGCACTCTAGAAAGGCTGGAGGTGAGGAGGAGAGGTTGCTGCCTCTGCAAAGGAGAAGCCTGAATGCTCTGCACATTGCCTTCTCATAGGTGATGAGCCCTTTGAGAGTTTATGGGTAAGGATCAGAGGACAAACTGCTGACCTATAAAACACAGATCATGCTGCTTAAAGGAATATACATTTTAACCTTGAACTTTTAAATGCTTCTGGTTAGCAGATCATCTCACTTTGGTAAAAAAAACCAAAACCAAAAATCACAGCTGGCAATATTACTAGACGGGTCCTTCGGTTTCCTGTCTCTTGTCTATAGACATTTGACTAGGACTTTCATTTTCCTACAAAAGTTACCAAAACTGAAAATTTAAAAAAATTCTTTCCATAACACATGATGTTGCACTCAGTAAATACTGTAAAACCACAGGGAAGCTGGCATACAGCTGCTCAGAGCCAGGAATAAAGCAAAACCACGGCCTCCTTCTGGCACAGGGGTAGATTTTGCATCTAGAGGTTATTCTTCTTTGACTGATGATGCCACCTTAGTAACTATGAAGTGCTATCACTGTGAGAGAGCTTTCTGATGAATACAGAAGCAACAAACTTCCCCAAACCCCCAGTATTAGATCAAGTACAGTGTTTTGGAAAATATGGTCTCAAACAAATGAGCCATTGCTCCAAATACAGAGTTCTGCACCAGAAAAGAAAACATGAACTTGTTCTAGCAGATTCTCTGGATCCCTCATCAAGGTTCATACTAATAAATACTTAGCTTTTACTGACTTTTATGCATCTTTACCATTTTGGCCTGAGGAGCGTACTGAAAGCCATCACCACTGGACATTTAAAGTTTTTTAGAGGTCATCATTCCACTGGATTAGCACACATTGAATGAATTGAAAATCATCAGCCCCTATTGTAAGACCATCTGTCTCCTCCTTATTCTCATTATTCCCATCTTCTCCCTCGCTTTCATGTGCTAAAACAGTCATCGCCCCTCATGATTAATAGTAATTTTACAGTAATCACTTCTATTGAAACACATATAAAGCATACTTGAGAGTATTTTATACCCTTAACTGATACTCACCAGAAATTCACTCTTATCATAATACTGGCACTACCAGTGTTGGTGGAAGGGGATGGGGATTAATTTCTGCTGTAGTGTCATTATTTTAAATTAATAACTTGATTCATTGCCCTTCTTCAGAGAAAGGTTTTTTTTTCTTGAAACTCTTCTGTCCCAGCTAGCCATTACTGGTCACTGATGTATCTATTTTCAAAAGAATCAAATTCTTTTGAAGAATAGCAAGTCTTATGCTACTTTACAACATGACTCTGTCTTTCCAGGTTATTCTTTTCCTGTGTTAAACCCTGCTAACCTTGCATTTTGCTGCTTCGTGTGGAAGAATTGTTCACTATGAGTACTGTAACAGATACAGTAAAAGTACTTCAGTAAATGGGGCAGAAGAGTATTAGTCATTCAAGCTGACAGAATAGCACTTATCCAAGTGAAACACCAAATCTGACTTAGTAGGCTCAGTAGAACGAGACCAAACAGCATTCATGTTTGTCAGTTCACAGTATACAGGCACCACAGGAACATAGCATCCTCCCCCAATAAATTCTGACACACCAACTCCAGTGATCACATTTATCAAAATAAACAATTAGATCTGTTAGATCACTACTGAAGAGCACTTTCATCAACAAAAGTCACAAAAATACCTCAAAAGTTTCTTGAAAGGTTTCTCTTTTCAAGGAAGTACACATTAATTAACAGAACATTCATGCTATCATGAAAATTAGGAAAAAAGATAAAATGTTCTCCAATGTAGATGAAATGTATCATAAAGGAAAGCTATCATAGTAGAAAAATCTAGCATAGGCTCTTAGGATGACTTTGTTTTTGGGAAAAGTCTTTAGGAAAGTAAACGGTTATCAGGGGTCTGTGGGGAAGAGGAGCAAGGAACAGGGTTCCCAGATGAGCCTTTGCATGGTGTCACATGAGTAGCAGAAGGCAGAGACAGGAAAAGATGCATTTTATGGCCTAGGATACCTACACTGATGCTATTCTAACATAGCAGCTCTTAATGATACCAGGCTCAGGCTACATGAAGCCAGACAGTGAAGTGTATTAAAAAAATACACTTAAAGTAACAGGATGCAACTGTCGTGGTTTAACGCCAGCGAGCAACTAACACCACGCAGCCACTCACCCCTTTCCCCCCCAAGTGGGATGGGGGAGAAAATCGGGGAAAAAAAAAAAGTAAAACTCATGGGTTGAGATAAGAATGGTTTAATAGTACAGAAAAGAAGAAAGTAATTATAATGATAAC
>JANZLQ010000064.1:2725514-2787372 GCA_026212715.1 Elanus axillaris | reverse complement strand
ACTGAACTCAAAACACAGCACTGTACCAGCTACTAGGAAGACACTTAACTCTATCCCAGCTGAAACCAGGACAGCAACACAACCCACAGCAAGTATTTTAAAATTAGATTGGTTTAATGTTTCTCATGTACACTTCTTCCTAAAGCTTCCATCATTACTTAGCAAGTTCTGACTTCAGTACATCCAGCTCAAACACTGCAATAATCACTTTTTGCAGAACAGATAAATTGGAGCTGGAAGTGAACAGCACAGCTTGTAATCTGAAGTTGAGAGGCAGCAACCTGCGACTTTATGCAGATCAGTTAGTGTTCCTCTTGAATAAGCAGACTGAGCATGAAGGTCTCACCTAGACATTAATAGCTTCCCTTTGGGAACTCAAAAGGAAGGGACTAAACAGAAAGAGCAAATTTGCTCAGGGGGACAAATTCCAACTTGGTAATTGTTTGTTCTTGCACTATGGAATGCATTTCCTGACTTGCCTATAGACTAGGGTGCCATATTCATGCTTTGTGTGAACTCTCTTTGCTTTCCTCTACAGCTCTCCCCTCTTACAGTCATAAAGTAAACAAGTAATTCTCCCAGTAGCATGGTGCTTGAGCAACTTTTCATGCAATATAAAAGCTTTCTGCACAGGTTACACCACATTTTCTGTGCCTACACATTAGACGTTTTCCATTAGAACAGTTGAACAGTGAACAGTTTCCCCAAAGAGGCTATGCAGTCTCTGTCCTTGGAGGCTTTCAAGACTGGACTGGATAAACTGTTGAGCAATGTGGTCTGATGCCACAGATGTGCCACTGTGCCAATGTTTGCTGTGCCACTGATGAAAGCCATCTCATTGTTCCCATAAATTGGGCCATTTTGAGAGCGAGGAGTTTTGCGTTGTCATGATTCACCAAAACAAGTACCAGCACAAATGCATTTTTCAGTTGGTTAAAGCAGCATAGGGATCCTGCCTACAGGTACATCTAGCATGTTTATGCTAGGTTAAAGTTTTCCTTTCAGATTCAGCAATATCCAGATTCAATAAAGCTGGCTAGAGGTTTGAAGTCAAAGGCCCCAAAAGGATGTAAGAAATACTGAACCATCCAGGAACCACAGGTCAGAGCCAAGGGATCAGAACATTAGAGGAAACACAGCACTGAGCACACCACTGAGGATTTATGTGACCATCTATGACAAGGCATAGCTCAAGAGGATTGTGAAGAGGCAGGAGACAAAAGGATTGGTAAGGCAGTGGCAGAGATTACAACATGAGACTAGTCGAGATCACAGGCCTTTAAATCATCCACCAGCATTGAGTGAGAGAAATCTAAACAGAACTAAGAAAAAAAAGAAGAAAAAAAAAAGACCCAGACTAACATTTTCTGCCCAGAAAATTTTCCAGTTAAAATGCTTTCATACAAGAGGCTTCAAGTCAGCAATAACACCCAGGAATTCACTACTGCCTAAAATAACATGACAGAGGATGGACTTTATCCTGTGAATCAAATGTATTCATCATCAGATATAATCCAAGTTTACTATAACGACAACTCCTCTCCATTTTTCCTATTTGCTTTTGTGGAAGTTATGAATTATAATGACTCAATAACAGCTCATTGAGCATTCCCTTCATGTATTACATTTTTATTGTACGAAGCTTACAAGCAATATTGGTTGGATGTGTGATCTATTTGAATTAATATACAATTCTGTAATGTAAATCTGAGGTCAGTTTGCAGTGTCTGAAGAAATTATCATCCAAATTAATATTGATTGGAAGTTAGTAGTCACAGCTGTGTCTTGTTCACCACCATAAAGCAGTCACTGTCACATCACTGCTAGAATCTAACATCAGAATTACCCTCTCCCTGTGTCACAGGTAGCACATACCCTTAAGTGTTCAAAGGGAGGGGGGTGTCAGGATTATTCACTCTTTTCAAGGACAGCATTTATTATATTAAAGAGTAGTTGTTCTCGGTGAGTTTGATAGTTCCAGGAATTGATAACAGAATCTGCTGCCTTCCATCTTGAGATCAATTAGCTCCAATACAGCACATGTTTCTTATAGTAAAGAATCTTTTAAACACATGGCTGACGCACATTTCAGTTTATTTCTTATTTCCCACCACTCAAGTCCCCAATTAAGAGGCAGCACCAGCAAGCCTCTCTTTAGCAGTCTAGTCTCCTTAGCACAGGAATTAGAGGCCTGTTTTTTTTTTTTTTACAATTTTTCCAGCTTGAAAACATTTGCACTTCTAGTTCCTGCTTGCCAGGACAGTGCTCTAGCTACTAGCCTAGAAGACCAGGATAAAACTATTTTAAAATATCATTGTGGTGGGTTAGAGAAGAAGAAAGTAAAGAATGTAAAGAAAGTAAAGATGACTAATGATGCAGACAAATCTCTCTTTTGAAAGGGAATGGCAAACACTGTTTCTAGGACTGTTCACATGCATCAGGCTTTAAGACAAAACAAGCAGGTAATCATCTCTGGGCAACCAATGATCTAGAACATCAGGTTTCACCTTACACATCCTTATTCTCTAGTTTCAAAACCTCTGTGTTCTTCTCCACACAGTCACCCAGCTTAAGTCATAGGGACACAGGATAGCGTCATTCCAGCCTAGTCTACAGATTAAGAAAGAGGAGCAGTTGGTTTAAAAATCCTTGTGGCTGAGCAGGAACTGAGATGTAGGATGCACTATATGAAGTCCTTGTTTCTTGTTAGCAGACAGCCACCAGCAGGTATTTAAAGTGAATACAACACTGCCAAAGTGAGTTAGACCATGCTTACTTAACAGGCCAGGCTCTGACCAAGTCAGGTTTCTCTTCAGTCCTCTCAAAGATGCAACAAAGCCTGAGTAGGAGACAGTCATATAACTCTCCACCATATTTTAAAAAAGGAGGGTCTCAGAACGTAGTGGCCTAAAATGGAGGCTTCCATCAATTTCAGGGCTACATGGTGCTCAAGGTAAGCCCAAATGAGAGTGTAAATGGATTTCCAGCAAAACAAATATGACTGTCAGTCCCTAGGCAGAAAGGTGTACTGTTTCCCCTCGGATTTCTTACTTTTCCTTAGCCCCGATGCTTGACCCTGCAGCAATGCTTCTGAAATGGTATGGCTCACAATTTGGCCCACTGGTTTCTCAAGATGAAAATAATCTTCAAAGAATCCCAACAGTATTCTGGAGCAATCAGAGGAGAAGGCAATAACTGTGCAAGGTGCAGTAATTCATGCTGACAGCCTGTGCGCTAGGTGGGTGTTAGCCAAGGTTTCTGCCAGGACACCTATCCAAGAGGTCTACTGTTCATACGTACATAATGTTTAATTTTCATATGTTTCACATAATTGAACTAGAAATTGTTTCTACACCGCTAGAAAACTGAGAATTATTTTACTATTTAACATTTAAAATCTCAAACCTCACTGTTTTGCACATTATGAAATCACGCACGCTTGTGCAAATCAAAATGCTAGTTTCCTAGCTACTTTTCTCTGCTGCTAAGTACCAGTAGCAGAACATAAACCTCCTAAATGTCACATACATCATTTTCATATTACCTACTTATGTAATTTGGTGCAAAGCACTTGCAAAACATCAGTCCCCAAATAAGAGTTATTTTAGCTTTTTCTTTCAACCAACTCCTTGGTTTTTAAACACCTATTAAAAGGTTTTTCATAATGATTTTTATGTGTTGATCTCGGGGGTGGGGGGGAATTTATCTGCTTGATCAGTGTTGCTTCATGTGATCTGATTGTCTCCTATTTTGAGGGAATTTCAAGCTAGATTTCTGTTACGTAATTCACACATCTAAAGTACGTGTGAATATTCAAAAGCATAATGCAGGCTGACAGGGAAGGCAGAAAGGCCATAATATGAACAATCCACTTACTCTATTTTCTTAGCAAATAAAACTGGATAAAGAGAATACTTAAAACCTAAAAGGCAGTACATTCAGAATACACTAAATAGAGACTGTTTTCACGCAATGTTTCTTCTGGAGTGGAGTCACTGCAAAAGAAATTCAGTGAGATAACCTAAGAACTGAATATGTTAGAGACCAGATAGTGTCTGATTTCTGTTTGTGAAAATCATTTGTGGATTTCCAAGCTACACTATCAATGAGAGCCACTACATGTCATATTTCAAAGAAGCAATGGCTGGCATGACAGAGAAACTCACCCTGACTTAGTACACTGCAAAACTTAGTAGATACTCTCCCCATGTTCCTTGCCCGACTGCAGAGTATTTCATATATACCAGAATTAGTGCAGTTTTACAACAGCAGCAAGAAAGAACTAGACTGAGTAGCCTACGCAGGGGGTTTATATCCAAGCATAGCACTAAGCCCTGATGCACAAGGAACCTCTTTACCTCTTCCTCTAAGGAGTTAATGGGCTGCTGAAGGCAGAATATGAATGGTTCCATTGCTCAGAAAAACCTACAAGTGATGATTAAAGTTTTAATAAATTCTTGTTTGATCCCTAGGTCTGTGAAAAAGTAAGTTCTGGAGTCTGTCAGACATGAAGAACTTGAAGCTGTGAGTCACATGACCCCAAATTTGGGATCTTAAGGCAAGTTTGTTCACCCATCTGGCATATCAGATGTCAAGATAATCCTGACAAACATGGGCATCTTTGAGCACCGAGCTGATTGATCCAATTGAGATCAACTGAGCTGATCTCAGTTGTTTTAATTTCCCAAAAAGTTTTCCTACAGCTTTTAATGGGAGACAGTATCAATAAAGTACCAGGAGCAAGTACACACAGAACTACTTCGGGGCATTTAGAGGTACCTTTGAGAACCTAGATCTAGTTGCCATGGTATTGGTAGCGGATTGCAGATTTTTGCTTCAGTGGAATGAATGCACACAGCAACACTTCCATCTTTTCTAACGTGCTCTTCACATGCCCTCCCACCTTTTCCCTACCTCCATCTTCTCCTTTTGTGTCACCACCATTTCTCAGACCAGCAATTTCCTCTGTCTTTTTCTCCTATGCTCCATTGCCCCTACTCTCTCCCTGTGCATTCTCTTCCTCCTACTCTATTTTTTTCCACATTTCTCCATTTTGGGATTTGTGCATCTCAGTGCACCAATTCTGTCATACTTGTACACCGGACTAAATGCCAGAATAGAAGCAATCAACAATTAAGCTGCCTGTGCTTACTTCTACATCTGATATTCAATATAATTCAGCAACACTGGACCAGGAGTGCTCTCCTGGTAGCTATAAAAATGTTACCAGTCATAATTCAAACGTACATTAGCTAGAAGATTAAAGACTGTAACCAACCACTTTTCATATTAACCTTCTGTCTGGCTATTTCAGTAAGCAGTCATCGCAATGGGAATGTCTAGATTTAATATTTCACATGGGATAGCTCAATGCAAAAATACATGAAAAGCAGCAGAACCAAGGAATACCTTGGAGTGCAGCAGAACTCACATATCCCTATCATGTACCTATTCAGAATAAAGCACCTGCTTCAGGTATGGAGCTCTGATAAAAAAACCCGTCAGTTTAATGAAAAGGGGAGGATGGGTTGCAAAGGGAAAGTCACAATACATACAGTCTGTTTATTTGGCTTTTCCTTGCTTAATCATGATAGACTGCTTACTGATAGCAATATCATAATAATGAAAAGAAAAATGGTTTAAGCAATCCCACAGCAAAGATAACAACTAAGTAGCTTAGAACATCCTCTTCCATGTGTCCACCACTTCACGGTATTCCTTAGAGGAGATTTCACAGCACTGGCATAAAAGCAGTCTTAAAATACCTTAGGAGAAAGTAGCTAAAGAAGAAAGTACTTCAGGGATGACCTCTGAGAAGCACAAGAAAGAATAAGCATATTCTGCCTAGAGAAAAGGCAAAAGCTGAAGGATATTGGCAAGTTATTTTGGCATTAGACAAAAATGCCCTTTTGAACTATGTTGTCCTTTAAGAGAGGCATTCATTTATAGTCCATAGAAAATTTCAACATGCAAATCTGAAACCCCCTGAAATATTGATTTTTAGAGCAGCCAAAGTTATAATAGCTTTCATGTCTAACCATTAGAAACAGTTTAATCTTAAAAACAGGATAAAAATTAATGAAGCGTGCTGAATCTTTTTACAAAGTAGAAAAATAAGAACAAATCTTTGAGGAGATATGGCACATAAATCCCTGCTTCTGCAGAGAAATGCAAGAAGATGGATTACTTCCATGAGCAGCATAAGAGAACAGAAATAGAATAAGAGGTGGCTGAAAATGAAAAAAGGATAAGGAAACTGCAAAGACAAAAGACCCTTATTTAAATTCCTCAGGTCCAATAATAAGCAGTGCATGACAGTTTGTCAGTGTGAGCAACTCACTCGAAGGAGGAGTCATGTGAGGACTTCTGACATCTCCACAGATGATGGTTGGTAACAGACAAATAATTTCATCTTTTTCATACATGTCACATGGGCTTCCACATCAAATGGGCAGGTGCTCTGCAGGCGGTAATTTCATCATCAATTAACTGTTCAGTTCTGTCAATTCATTTGGTTCAGACTCAACACCAAGCCTTTAAGTTCCTTCTAACACAGAGAGATTTCTCAGTCCAGTGCCTGGCAGGAGACTCCTGCTGACTGCTCTCCAACCACCGCTCCATATTATTACAGACACCGGGAGGCAAAGGGAATGGGAGGCTCAGGACAACAGGAGCTATAGACTGCTGCTTTCCATGCAACTGTACACCTACCACATGAAAGAACAAATGAAAAAAATCCACACAAATGACCAGCACTGAAGGCTGGAGAGGCTGGAGTGTTTCAACTGCTGAATGTCACTTAATTAAAATTGTGTGCTTGGGTACAATCTTTAAATCACTTTTCTAATTAGGAAATGCACTCTGGCCCAGGTCATTAGCTGTGCAATGTCAGCAGGGTAATAAAACACCTTTGAGTCTAAGTGCACTAGAGATTAGTCTCGTTATTCAGCAATGGTCTCCCAATCAGAACAAAAATTCCTCCTAAAAACATGCACCTAGTCAAGGAAAGGGGTCCCAGAATCACTCCTCAGTACTGAACAGTACACAGAGTGCTGGATCAATCTAATTACATTGCTGTTGCTTTTTTCTGGCAAGCTATTTAACAAAATACACATCGATGATAAAAGAATTGACTCTCCTACTACAGAAGATAATTAAGATTTGTTTGGTGGAACAAAAGACAAATCATGGTTGAAAAAAAATCAACATAATTTTCAGTGGTTTTTGGCAGTTGGAGGGAATGTGTATTAAAATGGATTAAATGTAATTATCCTCATTACTTCTTCCTCTGTTGATTCTGAAAATGACATAAGATGATAAACTTTAGGACAACATGCAGCATCGTTTTGGAGCAAACTACTTTTTTTTCCAAGCATGTAATAAATGACACAGTTTTGCTTCACCAACAAGTAGCCAAAGGCAATGAAGCATCACCTGAAAAGCACATCAAGACTGACAGAAGAAGTGAGAGAAATACCCTGGTGTTCCAGGTTGGCAAGAGACTAATCTGAAATGGATTAAACAGTGCACCGTCTTTTTAAAATACAAAATATATAAGTCCCCACAGCGTTATGGAAATAGAAGCACACCAGCAAGTCTCTTGGTTTAGTTGGGACCCAGATTCTTCATCCTCTTTCAGTTACCAAGTCCTGGAGCCTGATTTTGAGCACTGACATCTCATAATGACTTCAAATAATAGTTTGGACTCCAGCACTCCTGAAAATCTGCATGTAAAAGAAACAAGTGCATAGCCTCCTCTTCTACCAAATCAGTAATGGCTACTTGAGTCACTGTATTGCTGCCTACAAAGAGATGATTAGAGTCTCATCCTTTAAATATTCTAAGTTTTCTTTGATACTGCAGTGTTCTGTTCTTGATCCCCAGGCTCTCTCTCCAGTTCTGAAGAACAACTGTCAAATGTACCTTTTTTTCACCTCTATTTTTGGTCTTCCCAAACACTCCCTAGTGAAGAGATTTAACAGACTGATATACAGAAAGTGAAATGAAATGATCTCAGGATACATTCAGGGTTAAGCTTAAGCTATAGAACTAGACTTGAAAGGTAAACTTCATGCTGGTTTAAGCTAACACAATGTATTTAACAGATACAGGGTTCAGCACAAGTAACCTGATCACTTGAGGTCATAGTTAGAGACACCCAAGTACAGACCACCAGACATGGCAAAAACGCATTCCAAATGCAGAAGACCTGATGGCGTTTTGCTTTTAGCATAAAACACATCTTAAAGACGTTTCGAGTTCTGATGCCTGCAAACGCGTTCTGCATATAACAAGTGATAGAAGTGTGTGGAGAAAAACCACATCTCTGTCACAAGCTTTTATACTCTATAATTCTGCTCAATGCTGAAGCATTGCTACCTGTTTATCCTAGTAAATGAAAAGCCAAACCATATGGGTAGATTTCCAGGTGTCTCACAGAAAGGAGGAGACAAAGGAAAATAAAAAGTGCTCTCCATATTCTAAGCACAGGTACAGCCCTGAATGACAAAGGCTTTTTCTTTGTCTTATTATCTTTTAACAAAAAATCCCCTGAAGAGCTGTACACCAACTCATCACCAACTTCTGTGCATGAATTTATAAACAGTTTCAGGTGGCTTAGTTCAAAACATTTCTACTTTTGTTATTGAGTCTCAATGGCATTTGAGCAGAAGGGGAAAATCAGATTTTGGGCTTCATTTCAAAATTATGGTTTAATTGAGGACTTTTTTTTTTGGCCAAAAATATGGGGAAGAACTAGAACATCATAAAACAAGACACATGAAAATATCAAGCTGACTACATATTAGAAATATGTGAAATAACATCTACAGAGACAGTGCTTATACAAAGGGAGGTTAACAGGAAATTTGTTCACAATGATTAACAAGTAGTCAAATGCCCATGTTACCTTTTAGAAGACAGGTTATTTATCCCTCAAGCAAATGCTGCAGCAAAATATTTGAGACTTCTCAACAGAATACAGCATGCCTTTTCCTATGTCCAAAAGGTGATGGAAATTATCATATTTTCTCCAGACTGCAGAATGGCCTGAAGCCTGGTTATGAAGCCCCCTGTACCTTGTACTGTGTGGCTTAGACATGCAGGAACAGAGTGCAGGTGATCAAAGGGGAGGCTTCTCAGCATCATTAGTTCTATAGAATGTCAAGACTTTCTAAAAAGATACCTCACAGATGCAAGAGAGGCAGGTTATAGGAGAAGAGGTCTATAAAGTTACTGAGCCTTATTTGCAGCCTAAGCAAAGGTCACAAAATTTTACTATAACTAAACAAAGGTATGAATACTTTAAAGGGGAAGACTAAAAAACTTGAGGTCAAACTACTTTGTTTTCACATCAGTAGACACATACAGACACAGCAAAAGCAAAACATGCAGTCACAGCCAGATAGAATGAACATTATGCATAGCTCTCCCATATTTCTGCCAGGAACAAGAATAAGTTGTGTTGACAAAATAAAACATGATCTGCATATGAAAGATAGGACAACCCAGAAAGAGGAAGCACTGGTTAACTCAAGGTATAGCACACCCACCAGTATTAAGGTCCAAGGGGCGATCATTCACTGAAACATGTTTTCAGTAGAAGAACTGAAGATACACTGGGTAATGACTGTGAGAAGGATGAAAAGCCAAGATAAACATGAAGCTACAGGAAGCTGAAAGGCTGGCTGAAAGCACTCTAGTCTAATAAATACCCAAAGAAAAGTATGGAGCAAGACGAGATACAAATACAGATTACCCAGCAGGATACAAAATAGAGAATCGCACAGAACTGATACAGTTCAGCAAGTCAACAGAAAACAGAATTTCTGCCAAACAAAACTGCAGAGTATGTGAGAGAGGATTCCAGCATATCTGACCTTTTCACTGATACGCTTTGCTGTTTTCATTGAAGGGGGCTACCATGAGGAAATTGAAGAGCCTTGTGCTGAGAAACCCTTACGCATCAGTTGTTGGCAGACAATAAAAATAAGTGCCTAATAACTGTTAGCACATACATTGTATGTAAGAAAAGAAAAGGAAGATTAGAAATGCTGAAAACATTCTTTGTGAACAAAAAACATCAACTGAAAACGAGTTTGGGGAGTCAGAGACTGGAAAGGGGCATCATTACACTGGTTTAACTTCACTAACTCAAAAAAATAAAGCTGTATTATCACGCTTGTCCAAGAGCAGTCACTCTTACTGGATTGTCAGTAAAATGCTAGTCACTCAGAGCTGGCTCTACAACTAGTAATGCGCTGCTTTGGCAAAGGGGTATTAAAACATTTTTTGTTATAAGGCCAAGAACTACAGGATATACAGACTTGCTGAGCATTTCTAAGCTGTCTTACCTCAAACATCTCTTGCTCTATCCGTCGATGGTCATCCAGGAGCTGCTCCATGTAGGTCAGATTATGAAATTTTTCTAGATAACTACTGTATTGTTTCTGCAGTTGCTCCTCAATCTTCTCATACTCATCCATAAAAGCAGGACTGGAGAGAACAAGCACAAACTACTCAGCAAAATATTGACCTGTATATGCAAACTTCTGAAATAAGCATTTTTGGTTTTGCAGCTTCCTTTCCATGTCTACTAAGCCAATCTAAAAGGACCTTTGTTTTTAAGGTTCCACACTACTTCAGAGACTAAAAGCATAAGACAAAAAACTTCATTAAACTGTCCTGCAAAAATTACATGTAGCAAAGGTAAGGTTATCATGTACCCACTACCATTTCCTTTCAAACAGGCAGAAAGGTAGCATTTTGGCCCCTTTAGCAGGCAAATCAAAGTTAATTATTCTGCTGTTTTATGACTCAAAACTAGCTTGTAGCACAGCTGGTAAATCACCTGCTTCGCTGGAGACTTACTTGCTACAAAACCGTGCTGTGTCATTACAAGCATAACT
This sequence comes from Elanus axillaris, assembly GCA_026212715.1. Taxonomy (NCBI): domain Eukaryota; kingdom Metazoa; phylum Chordata; class Aves; order Accipitriformes; family Accipitridae; genus Elanus; species Elanus axillaris. Next base: position 2,776,465 of record JANZLQ010000064.1, on the reverse strand, counting down.
AGACTTAACACCAATAAGTGATGATGTCCTTATACTACAGAGCTAACCGTTGCAGCCCAAAGAACACTATTGTTGCTTCCCATCTACCCAATACACTTCCTGCAATGTATTACTGATCAAAACATGTATATGAATCAATGTCATTCCTTCCACCAATCATTTTTCTAATATTTCCTTTTTTTTTCTTCATATTAGGTCAAAAATAGAGCATGACCTTATAGATTGTATAAACTTCCAGTTTAATTAAAGGCAAAAAAATCAACCTAAACTGTGAATCTGAACATCTTGATTTTATGGCAGGCTGTATCACTGCCTAGAGGAACTGATCCTAATAAGGGATGCATAATGAACTTTTTTTTTGGTGGCTAAGAATGCTAAAAGCCTCTGGGAACAGAGAAAATGTTTGCCCCAGTTGCCATTTTCAGAAGAACTACCTGACACAATCTATGTTTAATGACAAAGGAAAAGACAAGACATGCTACCTGTCCACTTTGTACAGCTCAAGCAGCAATTAAGCAACCCCAACAATTAATATTCTAGCCACTTTTAACAGCCCTGAAATTCTGATTTCAAATACATGGTAACAGAAAAATGAACAACTACAATCCAGAGCGGGCATTTCTAGAGAAGACAACCTCTCTCTTCCACAGGCAATCATCTCAGTCTCATTACAGACTTCACTCCTTGCCGCTGTAAGCGTTAACAATGCACAATTCCATCATTTATGCTAACACTCATTTATGCAGTAGATAATCAGTTCATAATGTTTACCGAACACTTTGTAGAGTCTGTAGCCTCTTCTGGCTTCTTTCCAGTTCCAATTTTCGTTTTTCAATCTTGGCTTCCAAACTGGCTTCATCCAAAGCCACATTATTCAACATGTCTTTAGTCTTTTGGACTTGTTCCTAAAAAGAGAAGGATGGTGAACCATGGCTTGCACTGGAATAATTAGAATTATCTTTCAGATGCTGAACATTCTTCTGTATAATCTCACATCTCATGTTATCAAATAACATAGTAACAACCAGCTAGAACATAAACTTGCTAGGCAATGAAAATTAAAAAGTTCTTTGTGGCCAGGATAGAGAACTAACTGGACATTTACAAATTTAAAATACCTGATTTTTTTTTCCCAGACATTCTAGAAGAAGAAAAGAAAAAAAAAACCCATGGCTTGCCCTGGGCTTTAGCTTTATTTTTCCTTCTCACAGCAAAAGCAGTAAAAGATAGGAAGAAGCCTCCTTGAAAAAATCTGACATCTCTTGATGTGGAGTATCTGAATAAACACAGATGAGAAATGCATTTATTTCTTGGTACTATTTTAGAGAATTTTAGGTTTCCATAATTTTCTTTTTTTTCCAAGATAAAGGTCCCTTTTATAAAGAACTTACTCTATCCAAATACTGGCATTCTTTTCTAATTCTTCCTTTATCCATCTTTTCAAAATCTGGGAGGCATCCTGAGCATTATAACATGTGCTACAGGAATCAGGAAAGGGAAGTGGGAATATTCCAGTTTATTAAAATGAGCTGAGTACATTCAGTGTGCTTATGCTGAGGAAACCATGAGCATCTTTTGAGTGAGAGAGAGAAAGAGGACTTCACCCTTGCTAATTCCAGCAGTAACTGTAAGGTGCTGCTCAGCTATAATAGGTCATTTCATTAACTGGTCCAGAACTAAACCAGCTGAGGTACGTGTTATTGCTATTTCACAAGAAGCCAATTGCTCTACTCTGCTGCTGTTAGTTTATTAGCACTACTGCATAGAATAGCAATGCATAGTAACAACATTTAGAATTCATATAGACTGCGAGTAGGAGAAGAAACATAACAAAAAATTGCCTGGAGTACCACCTATTGATTATGCATTGGCTGTTTAAATCTGGAACTCCACTCCTTGTAATTATATAATTGGACTGGATATAGTTTGCAGTGAAATAACTTGTAGTAATAACTAGGATTTAATTAACCACCATACTTGCACAGAGGCTGCGAGTGCAGCTAACGGTTCAGAAATAGAGGAACCCAAGCACTTGAGCAAGGACAGTGTTGCCAAGACGGGAACCATGACAATGCACTAGCATGGCACTAATTAGTACAGTGCCAGCTCTTCTCTCCCCTTGGCCAGCTCAGCTACACCACTTCCAGAGCCCAACTTCACAACTCCAGAGGTACCAGCACATTCTGAGCTACCAAGTACACCTCTTGCAGCCCTGACTCTGCAAAGTTTACATGGTTTAGACAATGAAGGTGGGATGTAGATTTCTGTGCTGATCTGGGAAATTTTTATCCCTCGTGTAGAGCTTCTGGGGCTACTACTGAGCTCCTAACAGAAGGCAGGGAATACGACTAAAATGCATTGTCTCCCAAGAGAGACGCCAAGGGAGGCAGTTCTTTGATGCATCAACTGGAGGAATGTTTCTGCACATAGAACCAACACAGTTATACAGCGTGACAGTGACAGCAGAGCAGGTCTCAACATGTTCTCCTTGGTGCTGCTGCTAGTATCATTTACCCTTTCTGTTGCAGGCTATGATTTCTGACTGCCAGCTCACAATCATCACTGTGCCAACACCTCATTCACTCTGCCAGGAAAGCTATCAGTTTCAATTAACATGCTTGTTCACTTTGAACACAACAGGTTTGCCAATAAACCACAAGGACCATCAGTGTCCATATTCATTACCATGACACAAGGAGGCATCACAAACTGACCTCTGCCTTGACGAACTTGTGTTCACACATCAGATATTACCTAAAGACCAAAGACTGCATTAGTCATCAAATGAAGTTCAACATTACATTAACTAACCAGGTGCAGCACTACTTGGTCCAGCCAGCTGAAGGTGATGCGTGCTTTGGCACTCTTAGCCCTAGGCTGTTGATAAAAAGAGTTATGTTCTTCTTGCAGGAGAGGAATGATGATTTTCCAATTAAATAAATACCATTTTGCTTACCAGAACACAGTCAATGGCAACTTTCATCATCTTCTCTGCCTCATTTATCTCTAAAGGTCTGGCAATAGATTCTGTTCTTGCTTCCTATGCAATAAAAATAGATCAATATATTTAAACACTACACAAAGGAACTAATATATGCAGAACTGAGGGTAGTCAAGCAACAATGATACGAACATCTGCATAATAAATGGAGTAGGATTTAGTGTTTATTCACCAAGGTTCAGATGATTTAAAAAACAGGAGACGATGAAAAAGACAGTTAAGTGAGGATGAGATTAACACCGAGCAATGAAGGCATCTTTTCAAAATAAGGTAAGTGCTACCATCTGAACTGTGAGTATTCTTGAGTGCAGATTTTTGGAAACTGCACTGGTTATTATATGTTAAGCAAGTTATGCAACGTAGCACAGAAGACTTCATCATCTTTACAACATGACCCATGAAAGCAATAGTTTAGGTAGATAAGCACAGTGTCACAAAAATTGTGGAGCAACAAGAAATATGAATTCATCTAACTCTGCCAGGCAGCTGGGACAGTCAGCAGGTGCCTCCTATACCTATATGAAAATCAGATGATGCAGATGTATGGGTTTCTCTGATTCTGATAACCAAGTGGTTCAGACTCCTCAAAAAGAAACCACTTCGTGATCCTTCTTTAGATCCCAAAGGATAAAAAAAACACCTCTTCCACTCTCAGCAGCTTTGGGGACAGATGGGCTTAGGGGTATTCAGCATGCACTTGTCTGTATGATGTCTTACAACACTGACCTGGTCATTATATGAAACCATTGGATTACTTGTTTGCTACTGGGAGAAGAGGGAGATTTTTGCAGCTAAATGTCCTTACAATCATCTTATGTTGGCAAACCATGTGGTAACAGGTGGATAAAGATGGAAATAGCATCTCTCTAGAGAACATCTGACTAAAAATCTGAAAATGCTTTATACACATTCCAACAGGCTGTACCCAGCCTACTACAAGATGAATTCTGGAAAGCAGATACAATTACTTTGTTATGTTACCATGCCAGATACTCCAGATTGCGTAGGTAAGTACTAACACAGGCAGTCTAGTTTGCTCTCCACCAGCTCAAGTTCAGGAAGTTGCACAGTGAACCCAACCAGGGAGCTCATCCAGCCAAAAAAAGCAACTTTTTGTGCTGAGCTTATTCCTCTGCTGGATCAGTTCCCTGAATGAGCCTGCCACGTGCCGCACGAAGGCTTTTTTTCCTGGCACAGAAAAAGAAGTAGAAGAAATATTATGTTGGGGATAGCAACAGGAGCTACATCTGTTGGTGGCAGTGACAGCTTACGCTGCCTAAAGTCCTTGTGAACATTCCCCTGTCCACACAGAAATACAAGCTCCAAGCAGCAGAAAGTTAATTTGGCTGAAAATAAGGTACAAAGAGTCTGCACAATCCATATTCCTGAACAACTCCACAGGCAGACACTTTGGGAGGAAGACCGGACAATAATAGCATAGCTCAGTAGCTATTCTGAGAACATTACGCATTTAACAAGCTCAACGAAATGCCTATTTATTTGTGAGGACTTTGCCTGAACTGAAGTGGCAGCCAGATCAGCCTGGTAAAGACACTCTCCTGCCAACTTGGCTCTTCTGACAGCAACAGTAAGATCTCTGCTACAGAGTGAACATATTTCAAACAAAATAGTTTATCACTCAGCAGGGGTAAGGAAATTATTTTCCTTCTCACTTTCAAAATAGAGAAAAGAAACACCAAGGACCTTAGTTTTTAATTATAAAAAATTCCCTTACCAATTTCTTTTCAGTAACCTGGTAAAACACCCACAGAACAGGCACAAGTCACTGCAGCGTGTGTTGGGTCAGGGTAACTGATGGGTTTTAGATATACTTGTGAGGATCTACTCTTTTAAGGTGGAATAATTTATACAAATTTAATGTCTTTTCTTCTTCTACCCTTCCTCTACCACCCATGGAAGTTTCATGTACAGACCACAGCTTTCATGCAGAAATGCACATCATTTTCTAGAACAAGTTTCAGTCCTACAGTCACATCTGCTTGGAAAAATGTGTCAGGCCAATGAAGAGCAGTGTAAAAGCAGAAATTTGTATTTTCAGACTGCTGAATCAGGGCTAAACTGAGAAAGGAGAGGGTCAGGGCAATTAACCTCCTCACACCCCAATAGACCAAAAGGAGAGTCCAAGTGGACTGTTACAGCTTCTATTACAGTGCACTATTATATTAATATATAATGGAAATATATTTGAAAAATAAATATATATTGAGGGTAGCAAAGCTGTTCAGAAATTTTTAATGGATGTTTGTAACAGCTTCCCTGCGTATCCATCACTGGACAATTTCCTGTTATCCTACGAACACTCTCAAAGAGAAAACTTATTTTTAATATGCCTTTTCAGAAAAGACCTTGCAACTGGCCATATAGAAGAGGATTAAAAGGAAGGCAGATCACATTAGAAAAATAAATACCCCACAAAGATTATGAAGATATTAGGAAAAACACATTTACTTTAAAGTATCAGTGTTGGTTAATTTAAACATTGTTAAGCCATTAGCAAACTAAAGAAAATTAATTTAACAAAACCACTTTGACTGTCTCTGACTTCTCACATAAGCAACTAAAGCACATTTTTCCTCCAGCCCCACTCATCCTCACTAGTATTTCTTACCCAATATAAAATACGCAGGAACACAACAACTGTGATTTTGAAACCTGGCTTTACACAAAGGCTCGTCTGTTCATTCTAAAATCTGTGGATACAAATAGGCTGTATACTTGAAGGCAAACCCAATTTTCTAAATTTGTCCAAAGCAGGTATTACATTGCCACTGGCTCTACTCACAATTCCTTGTGCTCAAAAAAAGTACACAAATGGACTGAGCTGAAAAATATGGCCTCCTTCATTTTCTTTTAAAGTAATGTACTCTTTGCAATTAAGTGTACTAATCAGAATACACATTATAATACACAAGGGGTCTCCTTTAAATTAACCATTAAAAATAGAGTTCTCGGGAGAGATGAAAAACAGAAAAAAATTATCAAGGCAAGAGGAGATAAGAAGCAGAACAATTTAGGACCATGCCTGTTAATTACAACTTGAGAAAACAACCACACACAAAACCAGAGAGGTATTCATGAACAAGTTGATTTTTTACCTGCTTCCTATTTAAAGTGTCCACGAGCTCCCTGGCTATAGCTTTACATGATAAATACTAATTAAAAATCAGGGAAGCCAAGTGTAAAATTATTTTTGATGAATTAAAGCTGACAATTATTAAAGAAAACACATGAAGGCACACAAGAGACACCATTTGTTGGCATTATTTATCCTCCCTGGTTGGACTAATATTTGGTGCTGCATGGAAGGGCTGAGAATTTAATTCTTCAAGGTTTGAATCTCACTTTGGACAAAACCAATTGGAAGCACTAACAAATTAGTTCGCTAGTTTAGACTCAAAAATTTTGTTTTCTTCAGAAATGAGAATTTCATTACAAAGTAAGAAAGATTTCTAATCAAAGACTAGCTGGCTGCCCAGTCAAGGAGAACAGAGCACAGCCTGAAAGGACATTCCCCACAGGACATGGAAAGTTAATAGTGAAGCCAGTTTTGCCTAAATTGCACAAATTTTGGCATCAAAAGTGAAGATAAATTTCCTTAGAGCAAAACTGTACTGCAGTCATTTCAGGAAATAACACTGGTCTTAAAGCCTTCAAAATTCCATCTGTCTGAAGAATTTACTTGTCTTAACCAGCAGTAAGTGAAGTGGCTGTTGTATTCCAGCAACAGAAACAGCGAGTGGCTCTCTTTGGGCAGCAGCAAAGGCATTTAAAAAAGCTAAAAATAGCTAGAATTATTGTCCTTATGTTTAAACTAGCACATTTTCCTATTTTGTAATTACAATTTTGACATGGCCTCATGAAGGAAGGCTAGGAATAATGAACAACTGAAACCTCACCAGCTATTCCGAAGACAGTGTTTCTGATTTAGCCCAATTAAGTGGAACTTCTTGTAGACTCACATAGGTTTTGACAAATGCTGTGACATACAAAAGATGGTTCAAATGTGATTTTCTTCCCTGCCAAACTAGAACAGTTTTTCAAAACAGTCTACAACTGATCTACAAGAATTCAGATCTTCCAACTAGCTGACAAAATTATCAATGCACTGACATAACTGGTCCCCAAACTGCAAAGAGAAATGTGCCACCCATCAATTCATAGCTGATGCAATGTCTTCAAGCTAAATACTCCTGGGAAGTTCACTACAAAATAATTTCTTACATACAACACATCCGCAAATGCTATATCCACGTAGCACACAACCATGGTTATGGTTAAAGCAATCTAAAATATAGGACAGTATTGATTCAACTATATCTTAACAGTTGCAAGGTTTAATTTTGGCTTCCTACTTTGCAATAAGCCCTCTTCCTCAAAACTGATAGGTTAGGTTTTGGTTAGAAGCAGGACAGTTCAAAAAAAAAAAAAATGCAGCAAACTAGGTAGTTCTCCAGAGTTCTGGCAATTTCAGGTTACAATTTTCCACTAGAAATCTTATCTGTGGCAACTTTGTAACCAAAGCACAGGAAATGAGAGAAATTAGTTTACCAGCCTCCCCCAGGCAGTACCTCCAACCCAGAACTAACATTTGGCAGATGGAAAATGTTTCCAATGTTACAAATAAAATATTTTTTTGTAGTTAGCTTTCAAAGAGTACTAAATAATGCAGCCGTCACTCAAATCAGATCTACCATTCTACAGAAAGAGTAGGTGGCAAGCTACAACAGTGTGAGTGGGGGAGGCAGGAAGGAAGGGTTCTTTTACCACAGAGCTGTGAATAAAGAGATCCAAGTTAAATGTCCTTTGCGGCAACTCTTTTTGCTGTAACTAACACTGTCTCAGTTCCACAGCTGGATCTAAATGCCTTTGGCTCTCCTAAGAGTTTAATTCAAACATTTCACAAACTGAAGTCAGTAAAGAGATTATCAATTACTGCCATCAGTTTTGGAACAAGTTTATACTGTGTGCATACATAACAATAACACTCATAGCAATGCCCTGTACTTACTTAGAAATTTACCGTCCAGTAACACTTTTATCTGGCTGTTAAAAGCTTTAATCTACAAAAATTACACAAATTACTTTATTTACACCAGAGGATACGCAGGGCATAAACAGTTTGTTCAAGGTCACAGACAGAGTAGGTGCCAAGAGGAGCGTTAGAAAATAGACCCAGTGCATTGCCTGTCTTCAGCACAAGCCAAGTATATTTAAAAAAGGACTATTTTCATCTTTCTTCAGTTTTACATGGCTTAGAGCTAATTAAAAGGTAAATAAAATGAAAACAATCTTGAGAAGGTCAGAAATATTTATGCCTGCCACCAGCACAGACACAGTTTTATTCTGCAATTTTTTTGCTTCATTATCTTACTGTGTCTAGTAATTCAGCAAGTCTAAGCCAGGCAACTTCTTGATAGGCTCCTGCTAATGCGTTCACAGGACCTCTGGCAGATACAAAATGACAGTCACTCAGAGTTAGTCAGCTTCACTGAGGTGTTATAAATAGCCATAAATTTTTCCTTTTGGATTTCAGATGTCCAATGTGTAACAACTCAGGAGCGTCCTTCCTCATGTGTAGAAAGTCATTACCGCTTTATTTTGTGCTAAGGAATCATTCAGATCACCTCATCACCCCTCCCTCCCCCCAAAGATTCATCTTGCCATTTTCCCCATGATCACCAGCTGTTATAGGGTATAGAGGACCACTGACTTTTCAAACATCTTTTGGCCGTTTACAAGACCGCACCAGTTAGCTGCGCAGATCCAGAGGCAGCCACCACATGTGAAACCCGAAGTGAATGCACAGTGAAGTGGTGCTGCATTTTGCCTGAATGCTGACATTAATTCTGTTGCTGCTTTTCTTGATTTTGAGCTTGACAGGCTTAATCGCAGCACTAGTATTTTCAACTTCTACTTCTTTTAATCACCCTAAGTATTTAGTATAGCATATGAAGAGAGAGAAATCCATACAAAATCTTGCATCCCCACCTCAAATCCAAATCAACCTCCACTTTCCCCATCCAAAAAAAAAAAAAAAGCTAAAAAGCACACTAAAGAAAACCAGAACTCAAAGTGTCTATTTAGTCTTCCAAGGCTAGTTGTAAATATTCTGAAAAATTAAGGCTACATAGTAATGCAATGCAGAGAAAGTCCACTTGGCAGTAAAGGAAACAATGAAAATAAAGACATACATCTCCATGCACAGAATTTGCTTTTCACTTGGGGATCTCACTGTGTCATACCAAAATTCATTCATGAACTCCATTACACTCTATGAATTCCAATTTTGCAATTTCTATGCACTAAGACTTGGACCAGTAAGACTGGAAACTGCAAACCATCTTGGAAATTTAAGGCTTAAATGCATTTTAAAATAAAAATTCTGTGTCTCCACAATTGCACTGCCACAGGACAGCAATAACCTATGCTGTGCTCACCCACAGTTGGTCTAGAAGCAAGACAACTTCAATGGAATTCAACATTTAACTCCAAAGATCCTCTGATCAAGTAAGGCTTTTCATCCCTTTCCCCCTTAGTGCTGAATTGCTCCCCAAGGTTAACTGGGCCAAGCTCCTGTTTAAGTTACCTGACGGGGCAGCTGACACAGCCATAGTAATACACATGCATCACCTGTACTTCTCCCCCTCCACACCTGGTGCTCCACAACCCACTGCACAAGTTGGGATCCACTGAGAGCGGGAAAGGAAATCTCTTTACCTTTCTTCAGGGCTGGAACCAAACAGCTTCTCTTCATATTTAAGCTTTCTGCTGCTTTAGGATTGTTAATCGTGAAATGCCTTCCTCTTCTTTTTCAAATATAAAACCTGGTTTCTTTTTTTAAACTAAAATTTACATTTGTGATTTTCATTTAATGAGAAAAGTATAGCTTTTGGTTGTTTGGATTTGCCCCCCCAAATCTTAACTAACAGCATCATAGTCTGACTTCAGCAAATGAAAACCTGTAGGTTTTGTTTCTTCTGATGTTCTTAAATGAAAGAGTTTTTTACATTATAGATTAAGTTTGAAAGTAGTTTACATATAAATAAGAACTATATATTCAGCCAGGAAACAAAGGCATCAGAAAGGCAGAGAACCACATTTCCAAGAAAACAAATACACATTCAAACTCTTCCAAATAAATACGCACCTGTATTTAGATCAATATGTATCTACAATATATCTAACAGAACCATTCCATCAATAAAGTCTTCTCTAACTGAAATTTGTTTTCATTCAGAAAGCAATTTATTTAAAAAACTGTTCTATGACTTGAAACAATAAAATTTATCTAATGGCTTTTCTACACAGTTTCTATACAAATTATGTGCAAAAAGAACTCCAATGAAGTAAGTAAAGTTTGTGACACAAATTATCCAACATTCCTACAGGAAATAATGAGTTTTACTTCACTTTTTCTCAATGATCTTTTCCCAAAAGCTTCTCAGACTATGAGAACAGACCTAGTGAACACATCAGTGCCAAATGCTGACATTTCCTTTAGAGCTGCTGGAAAATGAAGCCATCTTCACTTAGGTTAGCAACAAGATATACCATCAGTCTAACTAAGCCTAGGTAGCAAGATACTTAATTTAAATATTTGGAAATGGATGAATTAGGAAAAAAAAAACAAACAAGAAGAGGTTCAGGGAACAAAACTACAATGTTTTCAAATTCATAACTATATCACAGCCGTTGATGTATTTTAGTATATGCAACAGGTTTCAGGACAAAACGTAATAAAAAATAAACCATACTGCTCTCCTACCACCTTTTAACAGTGCAATCCCTCTGCCAGTGCAATTTATTGTGTGCATTACTTAGCCATGCAACATCAAAAGAAAATAAGCAATGGAAAACAATAATCTTCACATTAAAAAATAGCAAAAGTAACCTTAGATTAATGGCAACTAATGTGATACCTACAGACAAAGCTCTAATTTCCCATACAAAGTCAGAATTAACACCCTGGCATTGGGTGGGAAGGGCAAGCAGAGGATGCCATCCCTGTGATCTTCTGAGCACCTCACTAAGTTTGTGAAGGATCCAGGAAATACATGTGAAATGAAAAGGGGCAATTCCTTACTGCCCTCAACACTGGCTACTTAAAAAAGAACTGCAGCCCCCCTGACTTCTGTGGGCATTATCAGATGGAGAAAACAGCAGCATTTGGCTCCAAGCCTCTCATTTGATGAGCAAATTTCATACTTCAAATGAAAGGCAGAGTTGGATGCTTACAATTAAAAAAGGAAAACTTGACAAATTCCACTGAACAACTGATTACTGCAGCGTCATGCCTTTTACCCTGAAACCTATTTGCTTTGCTACAGGCTCAAGTCTCAAACTTGTCTTATGCTTATGTACCAAACTTGGCATTTAACACACAAGCCAAAACTGGGCTCTTCAGGTTTAAAAAAAAACCACTGAAGAAGGCTGGAACCAGTCACAAATCATAAGGAACAGAGCATGAAAGTCTCTTCTGTTGCTCTCTGGAGGTTCTCACTGTGCTGTCATAGTGTCACCTTGTGCTTTAGGATACAAAAACTCAGAGCAAATGAGACAGAAGCAAAGATCATCTTTCCTAAGACAAAATTCCTTAAAAGACCACAAGTTCAACCTGTCAAACCTTTTTGCAAAATATAAACTGTGTACCTGTATGAGATTAGTTAGCCTCATCTTGTGCACTCAGTCATTATGCCACAAGAAACGTGCACTCCCTAAAGTATATAAGAAACACCATCATTTTAGAAACTGCACCTTTAAATAGTCTTCCACTGAAGATTTCTTAATGGGCCCAATGAGAAGTGGCTGCACTGAAGCATTTACTCAGCTCTTGATTTTCATTTCATGCTTTCAGCACTCTGCACTTGTGCAATTCCCTTTTCTAAGGCCCAGTTCTAAAGTCAGTTGGACTCCTAAAAGCCTTGATTTAAAGTGATTAAACAATGCCCAGTTTCAAACCAATGCTTGAGTACTTTTTAAAAATGTTGCCTTATACCGACCTATACTTGACTTTTCAGTGGAGTTCTTCGGGATGCTGTACCGGGGAAAAAAGTGTTTAATGCTCCAAAGCAAGTATTAACACAACAGGTAGCATTTGTGTAAAAACTATTGCAAAGCCAAGAAATTAAGCAAAGAATGCAAGATGAGAAGTGACTGATTAAGTTTTGTGACAATCGTGTATGTTGAATTAAACTGGCTTATCGCTTCTCTCTCCTTTTTGAAATATTAATGCATTTCACACTGCTGCATACCATGCTGACTTATGTATCTAGCAGAAAAGGCAGTATTCCACAGATAAGCTTCCCTGTATATCACCTACCCTTTGAAACAATTGTACTCCATCAAACAAGAATCTGGGAGCATTAATCGTCAAGGCACACAGTCTATGGCTCTCACAGGGTGCACTTCCTACAGCTCACATATTGCAAATCCAAAGATTACCAAAAACAGTACTAGAACATTCAGGTTTCCCTTCTTTAAATGTCTATTTTCAGAAAATGAATAACCTCCAGCTTTGCAGACAAATGCTTTTAAAAAATAATTGAAAGATTTATTGGCAGTGTTTCAGGACACTGCCGTGACTTCATGCAACAGCTTGTGATTTTACAGCTAAGCTGGAGAATATGTACCCTGCAGGCTTGCAAGGCCCTCAATTACTGTAACAGAAATAATGAGCCTTACACTTGCAAAACTAATGGCATTAATCATTTATCTTTCAGAATATATCTATCCCCACCACTAAAACATACATATGAAGTTGATATTTCCAAACAGTACTACAGAGAGTATTTCATTTTCCTGCTAAAGAGAAAATGCCAAACTGTTCTCTCAGGCTTACTGAAATCCAAGTATGAATATGAGTGGGAAGGAATTGCAAACTTTCAGACCCATTCCTTCAAACTCACAGAACATTGATTTTAGATGCAGCCATTAGGAACTGATACTTTTTTCATCTTTTTCCTTTGCAGCACCCAGTGAACGCACGTTCTTACACAGTCTGCAGTGTGTACTTACTCTTAGTTCAACTTCTTTGCCAAGTAAGTCATAGAGACTTGCTCCTTTGGAGGTGATTTCGGAAGCAAGCTGTCTAGCTGCCTTCAAGTCAGCAATCTGGAAACACAGCAACAGCACTGAATAGCAAAAGAGAATCCCAAATATCACAAAGAAAATCCACAACATATTTTTCCCATTTTGATGTTAAAATTGCATAGGAGATCAGCACAGTGGCTGAAACTCTACTATAGTATTGAAGAAGTTGTCCACTGGAATCAGAGCAGGCCTGTCTCTTGGCTTTAAAATTGTCAAGACGAGGCATCATTTAGACATGGCTTCTGGGTGAAACCCCAGCCACTTTAGGCAAACAACAACAAAAAGACCTCCTCAAAACTGTGACTCAGCCAGTTGTTGGTTCATGTGCTGCCCAGGGCAAAGGGAAACATCACCATTTTCATATTCAAAAGTAAAAAGTATATATATACCAAAAGGTTGTGATTAGCATATTGCATAGGTAATGAATATTGATCATCTACCAGTGTTTTTTCATAACTTCTTCAGGTGCTTTCTTCAGAGACACATACCAGAGTGACACAGAGGAAAAATCGCCTGTGGTTTCACCATTTTTTCAAGAATGATAGTATTATTGCCTAACATGCAGGCATGACATAGTATAGCTATAAAAGAAGCAAAGACTAAAAATATTAGAACATAGAAGAGGTGCTAAAACTAACAAAAAACAGTAACAGGAATTCCTCTTATCTAACAAAGTGCTGAGGGTTTTTTAGTATCTAGAGATGGCATTTATTTTAAGGGCTTGAACAGCTTTGATGTCTGTTAGGGTAACACGAAGATTTCCCTTTCCTTCAATGCAAATGGGCTGAAAACCAACTTTCAGTCAGTATTTTGCAAACTCCTGTTGCAACAGGTTAGTAGATAGAAAATAGTCTTGGTTCCAGCCTACTCCAATATTTCTATGATTTCAACAGCAATCCAAGCCAAAGGTAACCAATTTTGTGCCACTGTTGCCTTGCATTAAGCTTCTGGTTAAGAATTCACAGAGATTAAAACAAATCATAGCATATAACAGAAAGTACCAGTTAAAACCGTACCCACTCTCTTGCGAGAACATTCTCTACTTAAGTTTCAGATAAAAAATTGATTTGTTTCTCATAAGTTAACACAAAACCCCTGCCCAAAACAAAAGTACAAGTTCTCCTTACTTTTGAGCCAAGATCAAACTTGAACTTGCTGCTGTCTTCCTCATTCACATCTGCACGTTCCATTCCCTTGGTATTCATAGCGCCATAAAGCACAGAGGTGACCTTTAGCAGTTCCTTCACTGCATAGCCATCTGCCTGGTAAAGTTTCTTGGTGTTGAGCTTTATGTGAGCTTTGGTAGCCTTTGGGAAGAAAGAATGAATTCATCGTGTCACAAAGAACAAAATCCTCATTTACGTCTTCACACATCACTCAAAAGCTCTTTTTGGGAGCATCATGCTCTGCTTTGCAGAAATAAAACTTCATGTTTGGGAACTCAGGTTTGCCTCGTCATATTACTGACATTTCTAGAAGAAATTTTTCTGAAACGTGGACTTTCTGTATGTCAGAACATTTGCAGATAATTACCAGAATGAAAAAATTCAAACTATCCATTAATTCTTTCCTGCATGAAGATCAGCAAAAACCCTGTGCACCACTTAAATTCAAATTAAGTTTAAGTGGAGAGTAAGTGCTGCTCAGGTCTTGTGATGATGCTGCAGAGAGGTAAATTTCACCCTTAATGAGTTAAAAGAATAAGATCAATTATCCTAATTTAACTGTCTTCTCTTCCAGTAGTACCTTCAGAACATTTTATTGTTTCTCTCAAATTTTTCCTTGCTACAATATTACTGATTTTATTCCCTTGTCTTCCATCTCTGAAAAGTACAGACAGACCAGTAAGGAAAAAAAACCACACTGAAAATTATAATATTATCTTGTTATACTTCAAAATAATGAAGGGGGAAAAAGAGCATAATAGAAATGATACATCTGTCACAGAAAGGACACAAATGCTGTTCTTGAAATTCCTGACAAGATTATATTATAAACGAATAGTCACAAGAGGCCAACACTAAACTTCAGATAAAACTTTGAGGCAGTCTTCCTGATGGCATGACTAAACAAGCAAGCAAACAAAACTTGATCCCCAGTTACGAATACAAAAACTAAGCATCCAAATGACTGCAAATCTTCTTTTCAGTATCTTTTTAAGATGGAACTTCTGCTAAAATTTTATCCTTTGGGAATACTGTGAGGCAGAAAGAATCCATCCACGATTCACCCGTGGTATTACACAACATTAGTATTACAGTGTTACCATAAACATTTCACACACCCCTAGGGCTCTGACAGTGCAAAACCTTCAATCTGGGATAAAAAAAAAAAAAAAAAAAAAGAACTCAAACATTAAAATGGTCAGTACAAGTTTTGCCCACTCTGCACTGAGCTCCACTGAATAACTGACTGCAGGAAAATTTCCTGTGAAACTGAAGAAAGGACCACATCTCAGACGATGGATTTAGCTCCAACTTTTCAAAGAACAAAGGAAATAAAGCAAACAGTTGTTGGCCCATGTTTATTTGTATGCAACTTGTCAAACTTTGTGATGTTACAGTTGGATTTCCATTTCCAAGAAGTGTTTACCTCTTGCCTCTCTTGTTCCAAAATCTCAACCTAGCAGAGGAAACCAACTCTACATCCGCTTCCTCCCAGCAGGAACTCGGCTGAAAAGTGAAGTCAGAACTTCCAGAACAGGTTGCTGATGTCATACACCCTAGGCCAGGTTAATAGGAGACTTGTAGTACAAAAACCCTAATCACTTCTGAAGATTTTGACCAGCATGACCTCAAATGAGCCAATACACAAAGCAGAAAGCCAGGTATGTTCTCCTTCCTTCCCCTTCAGTAGAAGGAATCTAAAAAACTAATCATAGAAACTGTACGTATTAAATTTTAAGAGAAGCAGGTCATTAAATTGTCAGAATCTGTTAAACATCCCCTACACAAAGAAGACTAATGCACCACATCATCAAGGATATTGTTAAAGACAGGAATTCCAATTTCAGTTGCACTGAACCCCAAGAGAGAAAAATCAGTGTCTAGTAAAAGGAAAAAAAAGAAGCTTTTTCACTCAAAGACTACTTAAAAAGAGGGAAAAGTTCACAGACAAGTACATATATTTTTCAGGTTGGCATAATGGCACCACTTACTCAAGAAGGTAACTTCATGTTTGGAAAGCTTGAGACAGTCACCTATTTTATTACAGCTCTAAATAGTTTTAGAGTATCACTAAAAATCACCTCCATCTATTCTGAAGATCAGACTATTACAATGCAATAGAAAAGAGAAATAGAAATATACTGCAAGAATGGCATTGACAACCAGAAAGTTTCCTTTACTTTAAAATCTGCTTTATTATTATCATACAGCCAAATTTTTACAGTGTGATGGAAATGCAAAAACAGCCCAGGGAAGAACCAGAACTCCCAGCTGAGTGCTCCAGCCACTCAGTTGCAGAGTCCTGGTC
This sequence comes from Elanus axillaris, assembly GCA_026212715.1. Taxonomy (NCBI): domain Eukaryota; kingdom Metazoa; phylum Chordata; class Aves; order Accipitriformes; family Accipitridae; genus Elanus; species Elanus axillaris. The sequence goes on along the minus strand of JANZLQ010000064.1, from coordinate 2,759,880 downwards.
TTTAGCCCGTCTAGCTCAAACATTCTGCATTCTTTCTTGTACAATGGCACGTTCCTGATATGAAAAATGAGGACTGCTTCCATCTCTCTGTCTGGTATAATACTTAGAATAGTATCCTGGTGTCCTGGTTTCAGCTGGGATAGAGTTAAGTATCTTCCTAGTAGCTGGTACAGTGCTATGTTTCGAGTTCAGTATGAGAAGAATGTTGATAACACTCTGATGTCTTCAGTTGCTGCTAAGTAATGTTTATACTAAGTCAAGGATTTTTCAGCTTCTCATGCCCAGCCAGCGAGAAAGCTGGAGGGGTACAAGAAGTTGGGAGGGAACACAGCCAGGGCAGCTGACCCAAACTGGCCAGCGAGTTATTCCATACCACAGGACATCACATTCAGGAAAAAACTGGGTAGCATGGGGTTGGGGATCACCACTCGGGGACTAACTGGGTGTCAATCGGCGGATGGTGAGCAATTGCATTCTGCATCATTTGTACATTCCAATCTTTTTATTATTACTGTTGTCATTTTATTAGTGTTATTATTACCATTATTACTTTCTTTTCTCTTCTATTAAACTGTTCTTATCTCAACCCATGAGTTTTACTTCTTTTCCTGGTTTTCTCCCCTGTTCCACTGGGTGGGAGGGGAGTGAGCGAGTGGCTGCGTGGTGTTTAATTGCTGGCTGGGGTTAAACCACAACACCTGGGTACTGAAGTAGTGGCTCTAAATCTCCACAGCCTGAAATGGGAATTGAACACATGATACTTCCTGGAAAGCGCTCAGGAAGATCAACTCCTTCTCCCATCACTTTTTAAAAAAACAAATATGCTTGCCTTTTGCAAAAAGTTCATACCTTGGTTTGCTAAATATGCTTTCATGAATGCATTTCTATGAGACTAAACTCATCAGAGGCTTTTAGCTGCACTCTGCCTCAAATTTGTATCCAAGTGGGCTCAAGTAGGAGCCAGCTATTGAGCCACACAGACTAGGACAGTTCTAGGTAGGCAAATGATTAAAAAAACCACGTAAGACAACCCTGCAGACACTTCAGGAAGTTTTGGGTCCAAAAAGGAGATATTTGGTAAGTTCTCAAACTACCAGTAACATAGAACAATACATAATTTGTGTAAAAAATGAACACATCTTTACGCCTTTTTCAGTAAAGGAGAGGAATACTCCAGTTATATTTCATGATGATTAATCTATCCTGATATTCTTTCCTGAGACAAATCTGTCTCCATCAAATCTCACATCTGGCTATGCATGCATAAAGCTATTAGCTACTGGGGAAGGTAACTGTGGATTCCATGGACAGTGAATTATTAAGGAAATGTCTACAAGCTTCTCTTATTCTGAAAATGCTGAAAACCTACAATAATCCCCATATTCTCTTGTAATATTAACTGAGACTAAGTACAGGATGATTAAAGAAATTTCCATGCATTTCATTTTCTGAATCGTATTATGTAATTCTTCAAAACCCTTGGGATTTCTTACATGAAATCAGCTATTAAAAGGAAAGTGTATGTATAACATTATTTCTGCTTTCATACTTGTCCTTTTAAAACGTGCTTGATTTGGAGGGGGGAGATCCCTCTAAACAAAATAGGTCTGTTCATTACATCTTATGATGCTCTGGGGCTCAAAAGTGCATTCTGATATGTACAGAAGTGTATCATGCTCTGAACATACTAAAATTAAGATTTCAGAATATTTATGCTGGACATCATCACAAATCAGAAGGGAAAAAAAAGCTGGCTTGGTTATAATGTCATTTTAATATATTTGAAAAATTCAGAAAAGTATTATAAGAAATTAATCTTTAGTATTAGCATAAAGACTTCCATTGCTTCCAGACCCACCAACAGCCCCAGTAAGTTTTTTTCCACCTGATTAAGAGTGCTCTGTAAGTGTTTTATAACAGAAAAGGCTCATGCTGCATCAAAATAACAAAAATGATATGAAGGACATTGTTATTTTATTCCATGGTACTACAAAAGTTGATAGCCCAATTCAAGTATGCTTATGCATAACATGATAAAAGATTTGATCTGAGAAAAACATGGCTCAATCTAGTAAGTGAGAAGGCTCATACAACAGAGTACCAATATATGCTTCTATATCATAATGAAAACATCAGAAATTATGACTATTCAAGCATACAAAGAATCAGGCATCCGAAGTTAGCAATAAATATAGTGGTGTCTCTTCTGAACCCATTTAAATGGCTTCAAAAAATTTCATATCTACAGTTATTTCTTCAACTAGTACTTTTTTATAAACATGAAGTGATAAGGATGAATACTGTTTTAGTGTTAGCTGTTTAGAACCCAGTCCTGCAGTGAGATATACATAACTCTACATGATTTCAGTAACAGCATGCCCTGGCCTGTTCAAGTTTGTAACAGCACAGGAATAAAATACACACTCAGCCACCCATTGCAAGGAAATTTTAAGGGGTTAAGAGACAAAGCACTAAAGCTAGTATTTCAATGTGCTTAAGCATGACTCCTTAGGCAGACTTACCATGAACTGTGCCACTGCCTTAATGAAGAAAACCCGGTCCTGTTCTGTCTCCACATCAGGAGGAATATCAGTCTGAGGTTCATACCTGTGGGAAGAAGCATACATAGATTCTGATAAGAAATATGTGTGCAATATTAAAGAGACTGGTTCGTTCATTTGTGAGGCAAAAATCAAACAAAACAAGCATGTACAAGACTGGAAAACACATCTTCAGTTCCTACTGCAGACTGGGGTATCGAGACCCTGGAATGCATACAGTGGGTTTGTGTACAAACTGCAAAAGCTGTAAAACCTGAGATACTTCTCCAGAAGGAACTGTTACCGTGAGGTCTTCAATACATCTTTTCAGTCAGTTTCACAGAGGAGAAAAATTTAGCTGGCTCAGTCAAGTCTGTGAAATACTTATTTTCAGAAGTAATTTGCTACTTGAATCACAAGCTGCTTACATAAATCAAACTAAACTTAAATCATGTGTGGCTTCACAATTCAAAACACCAGGCACATGGCTGAGTTAATATCCCAGTCTTTCTGGTGGTATGTTAAGATGACTTGTACTGGATTACTATTGTTGGTAATAACAAAACCAGCCATCTTGTCCTTTAAAATGTTATAACACTTTTCCACGCTCTTAAACTACACAATAAAAGTTCATACTCAGACATAATTTCAAACATATTACTTTCAAAAGTAAACAAAACTTATGAAAAAGCTAATTGAAAGATTATGAAATGCTTTAAAAAAAACACTAAGGAAATGCAGAAACTTCTAGAAGTCACCAGCCTACAGAAACTAGGGAAGAAAAAACAGTAAATTCCCAGTCTCATAAAAGGCTTTGAGATTTTCAGCATTCAGACAGGCAAAAAAGCATCTTCGCTTTCAAATCATATTTGAAATTATGAGCAAGGCATGTGCAAAGTAGCCTCTCTGCTTTAAAGTGTAATTAAAAGGCTTCTGGAAGCTGGAAAAGCTGTTTGCCTGCATCAAGTGTAATTCTGACCCATAACAGAAAAGGATGCCAGTGTGCAGTTCCTATTTGGTCTGAAAGTGAAGCACTACGCTATTAGGCATAGGGTTCCCAGTAATCTTATAACACAGAAGTTTAAGCTTTTAAAAGTGTTCAGGTTCATTAGAGAAACATATTTTTTAAATGATATTTTTGTTTTCTTTCAATGGCTCTGTTTTATTGTTTCATACTAGGAGGGACACTGATTTATGTTTTTACATGAGTTGAAAACAACCAGCAATTTAGACCCTCAGTGTAACAGCAGTATTTTAAAGAACATTTAGGTAACTTAATCCAAGTAATTTTGAACAGTTGTAAGTATTTCCCTGTTTTATTACAATTGCAACAGTAGTCAGCAAATTTCTAACAGCTCAGTAATTAAACTTAATGGATACCAATTATGAATCCAGGCCAGCAATGAGGCACATGGGTCATTGTCATATTTCCAAGTGTACTAATATTCTACCTTACGAGTAGCTTAAAAAACTCAGTTTATTTTTTTCCACTTACATGGGAGAAAGAAGATTATTTGACTAGCACCTCAAGTTTCATAAATATTTAACCAAAGTCTGTCAATGGGTTAAGTGGGTGTATCATTTTATTTTTTTTAAACATGGCATGGATGCTGGAGGCTACCAGGTTGAACCAATAACAACTGTAGCAGCAAGGTAAAAAGTTAACTGTATCTTGGTAATTTCTCACTATCTATCACCCTGTTTGGGGTACAAGGTCAGATACGGGCAGAATGGTAATGGAGTTTGCAGAATATGTTAAAGAGATACAGCTACTTTTGAATAAGTATGTCCACCTTCAGGATGCAATCTCTGCCAGGAGCGAGTCACTGTATTTTCTACTTCAGGTACTAAACCACTCTTGTTTGGTTTTTTTTGTTTTATAATTAAACTAAAAACCTGCAAACTTAACTACCACATTTTCTACCTGATATTTAGAAGAGCAGATCTCAAAGAATGTCTAAATATCATTATGTTCCTCTTTAAACTTCTTAATACAGTTTCACACCAAAACATCAGCTCCAGGCATACATATCACATCCCAGCATTGGCCCCAGCATTTGTTAGCCTAATCACCAACCTTTTTACCAGCCAGAGAAGCACTTCTGAAACAAGCATGAAGTTTGGGGTATGGAAATTCTCCATGGATATGAGCCGGGGATACCCCAGTGCCCTCATCATCTCAGTAAAATCTGAAAAACAAGCAAGAGCAAGGATTCCCTCTTACACATCCCACACAGGCATTACCAAGAGCTCTGGTTCCCACAGCGTGCTGTTCATTTACCCTTAGATATGCCCTGTTCAAAAACCCATCCTGAATGGATGAATTAAAAAAAAATACCATTTCAACAGAAAACACGTATGAGTGAAAAGGTAACCTTTTAACAAGGGATTCCCTGGGCAGAAACACTGCTAAAACAGCTTCTCCCTACAAAACACACCATTTAAATGAAGTTAACGATGGACTGTGTGGAGATCACCACTATGCAGAGGCTGTGCTGTCCCAGTCCTCTGCCTTTAGCATGCCCTGTTAAGGCTCAATTTAAAGAAAGGCTCTAACTCTGCAGCAGGCTTTCCCTTAGCCGTCGTCTGAGGCCCCGGTAGGACCCCAAGCGCCCTCCACCCTCCAGCCCAGCCTCCTGGACCTCTAAGCGAAACTACAGGGCAAAACCTCAAGGAGAAGCGGGACCTTGAGGCACCCAACGCGGCCGGAGCTGCTCTGCAGACCCCAGCGAGCCGCGGCAGCCCGGGGAAGGATGAGGGGAGCCGAGTCCACGGGCTGCCGCATTCCGTCCCGCCCCAGACCCCGCTCGCCCCCTCAGCTCAGCTCCTCACTCCGGAGGTCGCGGAACGACATCGCCGGGAAAGCCCGCGGGCTTCCGCCCGCCGCCGCACTAGGCCGCGCCGCTTGTCTCTATGGCAACAACACCACCAACCACCACCCCACTCCCCGCCCGCTACGGCGCAGCGGCCGGGCCAAACTCCTGCGGAAAGCGAAGCACCATGGCTGTGGGTCAGGTCCCGGCCCCTGTGGCCCTTCCCGGGCCGGGGCGGCTCTGGGTCTGCCTGGGGCATCCCCTCAGCAGCCGGGCGGTGAAAAAGAGCGGCTCCATAGGGCGCCCGGCCTTCTTTGCTTGCAGGGTGGTGGGGCCTGTTGGCAAGATGGCTGCCCCCGAGGGGCAGGCTGTCGCCACTTCCCCGGCCGAATCTGGGACGACCTGCAGGTGAGGGCTGTGCCCTGTGCGGTGGGAGAGGGCTCTAGGACTCCACAGCTCCCTGCTATTGCACACCAGCTACCCGCCAGCACCCTGCCTGAGGAGAGATCCAGGAGGGACAGGAGCTTTGCTGAGCCTGTCTTAAATGCGTTATTCAGGGAGTAGGGAGGTAGGGCTGAGAGCCATCATCAGTTATTTTCAGAGAAGGCCCAATAGTACCTGTGCTACTTTTAACTGTGGCTGCTGTGGTTTGAGGAGAAGGCCATGCTCTGGCACAACAGTCACCAGGGTCGTGACAACCCACGTCCTTGCCTTGCCTGAGCGGACACAAACCCATTGCTGCCACATCCTGGAGGGCTGAGTCCCCGGCTCTCGGTCCTGTTCAAGTTGGCGCATCCACCTTCCACCTGCTCTGCAGAGGATGACTCAGATCTCTCTGAGGACAGGAACTCGAGCTTGAGGGGGAGCAGAGGATGAGAACCTGCAGGAATGCAGGCAGGAACACCTTCCTCTCTACAGTCACACATTTCTGATGGGTATCCAGGGTGCCACAGCCATGCAGACAGCAACTGCAGTACACAGAGCGCTTGCCAAAATGCACAAGAGGTCTTTGGCTCAGCTCAGACTGCACATGGCTGCCTGGCTGCGGAGCCAGACCCCTGTGCATTCATTGTTCATCACAAGAGACACCCACAGAAACCAGTGTCCCCGGGCCAGCCAACGCAGCTTCTTAGGACCTCTCAGCTCCTAACCACAACTGACGCTGACTGATTCTGTCAGCAGTTTCACAACAAGCTAAGTTCTTAAAGGCTCTTGGTGTCCTGAGTTTGCCCCTACAGACATAACCAACAGTTTTCATGTTGATGCATCAAGTAAAAGAACAGGATGACAGCTTCTCTGCTAACACTTGGTGGTTTCCAATGTCCTAAAGAAACAGGAGCTCTAACCATGAGACCCTGCAGAAACACTGGATGGAGCAGCTGCAGCTCTTACTGACAGGGTCATCAATATCACAAGGTAGAAGGAGTTGAAAATAATCTAGATGTCAGGCTGATCTGTGGACATCTTAGGACATTTTGTGGAGCAGTCCACAGTTTTCCAGTTCTAACTGCCCAAGCATGTAAAAGACATGCACACATGGGCTCTGTATTGAGCAGTACCCTACCCACATGATTGAAAAAGTAATCAGAAACAAGGAAATAGCAATATATCCTAGAAAGAACAAATATTTACATGAAGTAATTACATTAGAAAATAGGACATATGATTAGAGGCTGGGTTTCTTATGCCAGAAAGCCACGAGATAGCAAACCTTAAATAATTCACTAGTTCAAGAGTGTACCAACAATCCAGTAACTTGGGCAGGGGGACCAGAGAAGGAAGGAAACCTTCCCCTGCTCTACTGCTGTGTTAAATTGACTAGCAGGCAAAAGGCAGGTGGGATGAAATATGTGGGGGAAAGCCAAAGCTGTAAAATAAATGAAATAAATTGTCAGTGTTTACCTCAGCTCTTCACTTTATATAAATATCATTAATATTTATGTATTAATATTAGAGTATGCTGCTGGAGATGGCATGGATATAGCTTTGTACTAAATAGGGGCCCAAAGAGGAGCAAACTGCCACCATATAACGATGGCAGGAGCTCACACCACATGTACAAGGGCTAAGCCTTTCTCCCTGTCACCTTCCCTTCTCTAGAAACCCCCACCCAAAGGAAAATATGCTACACATCTCTATTTATTCCCTAGACACGTGAGCTACCCTCCATGGAAACAGCATCCCATTCCACAGCCCAGTTCACAATTTTGAGGGATGTCTTTTTTCCCCCCTTCATCACTACAAAAGCTGGAAATTTTGTTGGAAAAGAAAGAAAATCTAAAATTTTGGTGCAGATTTCCGTGGCAATGGGTGAGATATCAGCTGAAATTGCAGGCTTCTGAGTACAGGTGGTAATAACTTAATTGCACATCTGCAGTGCCTGGTCTCCATCCAAACCTCTAATTTAAATGAAATTTAATTTCTTTAGGCCTGTCGGAAGGCACAACTGCTGCTGGGGGCCTGGTACAAGTGTAGGAGGAACCTAGCCAGGGGTGGTGAACACCATCCAAGCAGCATGTAAGCATTCAGCGGCACTGACTGCCACTCAGGCTGGTTTCTGGCAGAAGGTGGTGGCCCACCTTGCAGCCTGAACCACTGGTGATAAGGAATTAGCAGCCCCTGCAGTGAACAGCTTTGCTCTGAAATGCAGTTGGGTATGACAGAAGCAACAGCTATTATTTAACGCCTCATAGAAAATAATATCCTCCTCTGGCTGTTTCATACGCTGTGCATGTGAATTTTGGGGCTCCTCAAATCACTTTAGGGCTGACAAGTGCTGTGCATGCTGTGAGTGGGGCCAGGCAAACCCTTCCACACCCCAGGCTGTTAGCATCATCCCATCCTATTTACTGTCTCCATTCTGGTTATATGACTCTGCCAACACCTTTTAGCCCCTCTCTCTGGCTCCCAGCCATCCCCAAACACAACACTGAAGTTGAGTCATCCTTTGGCTCATGAGCATCCATTAATCAAAGATTTCACAAAAAACACATTAACCTGGACAGCTGAACATCATTGATCAGGGCTACATGCCATCAAGTCTGTTTTGGCTGCTGCAAGTGTGGTTAGTGCCCAAGTTTGCAGTGCACAGCCTCTCTGTGTGCTGGGAGAGCCTCAGTGGCCGGATCGAGGCAGGAGATAAGCTCCGCAATCTAAGAGAGATAGGAAGGACAGGGCAGGAGAAACCATCTCAACTGCAAGGATGGCCAAACCTTGTAGCACCCTACCAGCCTCCTCTGCCTATAAGACAAACTCTTCTCTCTTTTTAGGGAGAAAGACCAGTTTGGCCACATCTGCCCATACAGAATCCCCTCCTCCATGTATGGAGCTCAAACATGCAACCTCTATGTATATTTTCTGCTGCTTCACCTCATTATTGCCATTTTAGGATCAGCAAAATAAATCTAATGATTTGCTGGTTGAGACCCCTTTCCTCACTGTGTTCACCAAACACTCTTTACATCGAAACCGGCGCTATCGATCTCGCAGTCAGAGTCTCCTGGCCCTCAGCCATCATTTTTTCCTTTCTCCCCATCTCATCCCAGCAGCGCTGGCTGCACCCTTCAGTAGTAGCTCCGTCTCAGGCTGTGCCTGACCCTGTCCCTTCAGGAGAACCCCGTGGTATCTGTCAGGTTCTCAAGATATATATAATCAGCTCTATTAATCTTTCCCTCTGTCAGTCCTTTCAGCCATATGAACTCTTGTTGCAGTATTCCTGCAGATGAAGGGCAGGGTGGGTGGCAATATATGTATTTTTAGTCTTCTGCTGTTCTTTCCCCAGGTTGGTTTTTTGGCACAGCTTGGCATTAAAATTGCCATCGCATGTTTTTAACTCGAATTCTCGCGTCCTTACATTACAGTACCTGGCAGAGTGACCTAAAACAATTTTTTTCCTCCAGTAACAAGGAATTATGCTTTGTGAAGCATTGTTGTTTTATGCTCCTCCAACGGGGCAAACAGTTACGTGGATTCAGGCTGACCTGGACCACGCTCGCCAAGGGTCCATGCTCAGGGATGTGGCAGGTGGACAAGTGCCACAGGCCAGTTGTGAAGACAGGACTTGTTCCAGCTTATAGACAGCCCCAAGGAGCAGTTGTAGTGTCTCTGCCACTTAATTGGAAAGAAGATTTTTTTTCTTGACTTAAATTTCAGAAGGAAACTGCGTAGCAGCCGTGTGAGCCATGCTGGCGGGGAGTTTGGGAAGAGGGAGTGTGAGGCTGGGTAGTGGCATCACCACTGTGGTCATAAACGCCTTCCCAGGGACATGCTGAACTACAGGAGCAGGAGGAAAACTGCATCCATGTCGCATGCTCCAACACTCATCTGTGCCCCTGCTTCTGCTGCATGCGTCCAGCCATGGCTCTGCTGTAGTCATGTCACAAATAAGCTGCTATTCTTCCCCCTGTCCTACCACCTATTTTCCCATGTGTTAGCAGAGCAGCTCTGTTGGATTTTGCCCTCAACGATGCAGAATTATCCAGTTTCTAACAGGACCACACAACAGGACAGATAACCAGGCTTTTCTGAGACTGGGCTTTGTCCCCAAGCCGGTGGCACAGGCATGAAGTTGCCCAGCTCTCCTAGGCTGGGCTGTATGCTGGTTCCTGCTGGGGTACTTGAAGACCCCATACCCCTGTTTCATTCAAAATTGCACCCTGGTATCTGTCTAGAAATCCACATGTCTAAAACCGAGAACTTTTTCTAGCTAAAACAAGCTTGTGGCAGGCTGAGCACAGCCCCCCCCCCTTCCCCAGGGTGCCTGGGAAAGCTGTGCTGGAGGGAAGTCTGGCCAGCAGATGGGAGCTCCCAGTGTGGTCAAACCTCTCTCCAGCAGCACCCTAGTCCCTTCATTTCCCAGTGCCCTTCTGTAAAATGACCTGCAAAGCAAAGAAAAAGAGCTTCAAGATTTTCCTGCTCTTTTTCTGATGTTGTCTTACCTGGTTATTCTCACACTGCAAATTCAGTCCTTGATCCCAGGGATGGCAGAACTGTAGCTCTTGGCAGGGCTAGCACATAATGTGCTGTTGAAAATATGATCAAGTGAGAAAGAAAGTAATTTTTACTCTGATTTCTCTAATGTTTTTTAAATCAGGAATAAAAAAAATTAAGATGATCAGGTATTCTTCAGATTCCTCAAACACAAAATAACAAAACACTCATCTGTGCCCTCCCTGTTGGGAAAAAGGCCTCAAGCTTCTTTTACATCCCAGGAGACTCTCGTGTGAAGTTGCTGTATGCTTCAGTGCTCTCTAAGTCACCTTTCAAGCACTGTGGAAAAAAAAGCGAGAATGTGATCATCTTGATGGTGGAAAAAACAAAACGTGTTTCTGCCGGGTTGTTTCCCAACTTACCTGTTTAGATAAATGCTGCGGGAGGATTTTAGCTTTACAAATAGACCCTTTATAGCTTGAGAGACTGGGAAGGGAATCTGCCAGAGTAATTTGCTTGGAGAGGGACTGGTGAAAAAAAAAAAAAAAAAGGCAGGGTAGGAAATGATGAGGTTTTCATTTGGCTCGTGTATGGAAGTGTCATACAGACACTTCATGTTCAGTTTTTTGCATCCACTGTCTGCTTCTACTTGGAAGTTGGGCATCAATTTTTGCTCTTCTAATCAGAGCCTCCCCCATTACCCAGCCAGGACATTAATTTTTTTGCCTAAAGGCTGTTTTCAACCCTGGGCTGCAACATTTGTTGTCCCCATCCACACAATCTGAGGTTTCTGTTTGCTGCTGAGGGCTGGCTCAGCTTGCAGACTCCTTGGTGTTGACATGGAAGAGAGTTTCATGAGAAGACTTCTTCCTTCTCACTTTATTTAACATTAACCTCATCACTCCAGAAGTGTGGAAGGGAAGATAAGTGCTACCAGGAGGAAGGGAAATGACTGGGGATCACTGGTGGAAAGTGAAGTGCTATTTGTGCTGAGGAACCCAGGGAAACCTGGAGCCTTTGTGTCTGGGGAAGTAAAATATCCAGGAATGTCACGTTCCCTGTAATTACATTGCAGACCAGCTCCCTCCCTGTTAATGTGCTGGCATTAGAGAAGAGCTCTGAGAGCAGAGTGCTGTACCCAGGATAAGCAGCAGCCCATGTATCAAGCAGAAGGGGTAATAAATCAACAGCCTCTGTTTGATCACTCAGCAGATAAGCAAGAGAAGCTACTTAAGATGAAAAAACATCCCCAAGCAAGTAGATTTCCAGATTTATCTCAGACTTTGTCCAACAGGTCAGGAGAGGAGAGACTGGGTCCTCATTTATATGCAGTGAAAAACAAGATTACATTTCCACTCTCCATTAGCTCCCTCCAAAGAAGAGTGTCATTTGGCCCACCTGAAGCCAGCACTGAGTGCTGATTTCCCAGAATCTGCCGAATTTCTGGGTGCCCAGTTTAAGATGGCATGGCACAGCTTGATTTATAGAAAACACAGCACTCCCTATGTCCCTGGGAGCTGAAAGCCCAGATCACCTTCACTACCAGGCAAAGGGATCCAGAAATCATTGTTTTCTCATGAAATGTTTTGGTGTGTTTTTTCTGCAACACCAACATTTTGGCTCTTGACCTACCTGGAGGGAAGGGTACAGAGAACAACCACCCAGGGTGGCAAGGGAAAGGTGCCAAAGTAGGCTTCAAAGGCCACTATCACCAGTTACCCAGTTTTCCCTTTTTGATGAGGATCGCCAAGCAAAACACTGCTTTCACAGCTGAGGAATACAAGCCCTGCACAGCGCAAGGGTGAAGCAAACCTTCCTGGGCAAGGTCCTCTGCTCCAGGCTCTGGTCTTGGCACAGCTACTCTATTTAACTAATTGCAATCATCATTTGGACACTACCATCAAAACTAGGGACACAAATGAGTGGCAATGAGAACTCTTCTAGGATTATCCTAAATACTCCTTACCTGTGGAGGTGCCACATTTGCCCAGTTTTCACCCCAAGCGTGGCTTTCTGATCTCCCCTGTTGCTATCAGGCTGACACTTTCTGGCAGCGACTGGTGGGATTGTGGAGGTCTGTGCCCTCAGCACCCACCACGCAGCCTCGGGTGGGCTTTGGGACTGTCACGGCCAGGGAAGCCACAGGATGGAGAGCCCAGTGGCTGCTCAGCCATGAACAGCAGCCCTGCCAATGGCCCCGGTGGGATGGGGATGGAGCCCTGTCCTCTGAAAAAGAGAGAGAAAGAGCTCAAAGGGAAACAAATAATATTAGCATTTAAACAGCAAGCAGCTGCTTCAGCATACAACCTTTTATGCTGCCAGAAGGAGAAACAGCTTGCTTAAAAACCTTTTGGATTATCAAACTGCAATGAAAATCCTGAAGTGCTGGGAGCTGGGTTTGTCTTCTGTTCCTGGCTCTGCTTTGGTGTTAAACCATCATCGCCTGAGGCAGCCTCTCTGTGAGTCCCAGCTCACAGGGAGATTTGGGGTCTTTGATAAACAGAACTTGGGGCTGAGCCAGTCCAGCAATTTTATATCCCTGTGCGGGCAGAAACCTGTGATCTCAGCAGCAGAATTACATGTTGCTCTGTTAAAAGGTGAGGGCAGCTGGTTTATGTTCAATACATCTAAAAATAGGTTTGTGACAAGGAAATGTGTGGGGTGAAAGCAATGGAGGGGCTTCAGGCAGGGGATGGGGCACAGCCAGAGTGGTGCAAGAGGAAGCGGGAGATCACTGGGCTGGCACTGGGCACAGCTGGGGTGGCAGAAGATTTTTGTGACCCAAGTAACCCTATTAACTGCAGACGGGTGGGTGACAGTTGTCAGGGAGGAGCTGGCACTGCTGAGTCCTCCCGCGGGACCCCAGCTCTCTGCAAAGCCAACGTATCCTGGCATCCAGTTTCATCGCCCAGCGGGAACCCCAGCCAGACCAAGCCAGGCACGATCGCAAGAAGATGAGCAATAGCAGGGACACACCTCATCTGGAAAAAAACCCTTTCTTGTAACTACCGTTTTCTATTGCAGAAATACACTCAACTGTGAAATTGAGCTTAGAGGAAGCTATTCTTCCTAGATGAATTCAACATCGCTCCCAGCAGCTGTCTGTGCTGCGGCTGTGTCACCTGCCTCTGTCTAGAGTGGGTGGTGGATGTAGGGAGACCTTATAACCTTTCTGCTGTTGAAGCAAAAGCTATTGCACTGCAGATATTATAGCATTTGGGGAATTATTATCCCCCCTCAGTTAGGTAATGAGGATCTCTGGCTCCCTGGGCAAGTGACAGATTGTTTTCTCTGCAGGCTGGGCGCCTTCATTGGCCATTAAGCTGTTGGAAGATCTCTGGTCACATCAGAAAAAAAAAATCAAGATGAGGATATCTGTGCCACTTTATGAGCAGAGGTGACACGTACATCCACAAATCTCTCTTTACTGGAGGTCTAAAAAATACATCATGTTACCACTGAACCCAGGACCCAGCTTCAAGTTTCATTAATTAAAAGAGAAATGAATACCCCCCAAAACCTAGTCCAAAGCATATTGAATCACGGGAGGATAGCCTCCAGGGTAGCAAAGCTGCAGAGCAGGAGTCTGGGGTCATGCCTGCCTGCACCTCCGCAGTAAATGGGTTTGCTAGTACCCCATCACTACATGTGGGTGCTCCACTGTGTGCAGGACCCTCTGAGCAAGCCATGCAAGCCCCTGGTGCTGGTAATGCAGAGCCGACTCCTTGCAAACAGCAAGAGAAGAGAAGCACAGCCAACAGCAACCACTCCACAAACCCCAGGGTGCAGCCCAGCCTCAGATCCACCCGCTCCACCAGCTAATTGGGATGGTCATGCAGTAACACATGCAAGGAGCTGCTAAGAAACTAGTGAGTCGCTTGCTTTCTTCATTTTCCCAAAAGTGAGGAGGAGGAGGGAGTTTTCCCAGCAAGCTGAAGTTAAACAGCCAAGCGTGCTGCAATACAGCACTGTGCCCGCCGGGCTGCAGCCTCAGAAACCTGCGGGCTTTGGTCAGGATGCCGAAGAAGATACATCCCAACACCTCAACCAGTAGCTGGGATTCCAGGACCTATCAGCCTCACCTCAAGTGACCTGCCCCATGACACAATACAGCTTCTACAGGCCCAGTGCCTCCGTTTCCCCAGCTGTAAGCTATCTTACATATCACAAGTGGAGTTGGCAGCCTTGCAGTAGTTTTTTGAAGCCCTCTCAGATCTGCTGGCAAGGAGGAAATGCAGAGCTTGCCTCTCACCCTGCAGGTCCGAGTGACTTGAATGCTTTGCTGAGTGTAACAGAGTCATACAGAATACATTTTCTTCCATCACACGATACCATAAGGTGGCAAACATCTAACATTTGGGACAGCTGGAAGGCTGAGAAGGACCCAGACCACATTGCAACAGACAGGAGCTTCTTAGGCCCTTGGTTACTTGTCTCTGTTTTGCACAATAGGATGTCAAAGCTATAGAAAACACCTCTTTCCTCAAAAGAGCTAAGGAACAGCACCACTTTTGGGGCATGCACAGGTTCCCCTGCTGCAGCAGCCCATGCAGTGTGGCCACATTTCCTCCTCTGCTTGCATAGAGGGGCTTTGGAGATACCGCCGGGCTGGGGGTAGCCAGGTGCCAGCAGCAGCTCGCATGCCTTCATGGGCAAGACTCAGGCACTTATGCCTCAGAATGACAGCAAACGTGCATTTTGGCAAGTAGTGGAGGAGATCTTCCAGGCCACTCAGCTTCCCCCTGAACATTTTGGAAAGCAACACCCCCACCCCATCTCCTGACGTGATCTGGCAAAGCATTGCCTTATCCCTGCAAAGCTCAT
The DNA here is from genome assembly GCA_026212715.1 of Elanus axillaris. Taxonomy (NCBI): domain Eukaryota; kingdom Metazoa; phylum Chordata; class Aves; order Accipitriformes; family Accipitridae; genus Elanus; species Elanus axillaris. The sequence goes on along the minus strand of JANZLQ010000064.1, from coordinate 2,744,774 downwards.
AGTCAGTGGGAGGCTCTGCTGAAGATGTCCTTAAGAGATTACACCTGGGGTTAGCCCAGACCCTACCCACCTTAATGACAATTAAATTTAATGACATTTAGCAGTGCTTTCACCTGCAGTGGGGTCAGCAGGGATGGAGGTTGAAGACATGTGTCATTGCTATTGCTCAGGCCCCATGGTGGCTGCAGGGGACAGTCCCTGCCAGAGCCACCGCTGCAAGGAGCACAGCTTTGTCCTCTCCCACATCCACAAGCCCCCATCTGTCACAGGTACTGTGGTGGCTGCTGGTCTGCAAAACATGTGACGGGTGCTGGTTCATCTGTAGACAAGGTGCTCCCAGGAGACACCTGGGAGGTGGGGTGGGATGGGGCCATGTCCACATGTCCGCAGGTGCACCCGGCTCTGACAACTGAGGGGGAAAAGGTGTCTCACTGGGGCTGGCACCTGCCCTGAATCAGTATTTCTCCCTGTTGGGAAATTCCAGAAATTGTCAATTTTCATCCTGGTTTGGGTGAAAAGGTGAAATAACATCATTTAGGAGTATAAAAAAATGTGAGTGCTAGGATGTTTGGGAGAAAACAACACAGGCACAATATTTGTAGAGTGCTTTGAACCATGTATGTTTCAAAGAAAAACTGCCAGTACATTACTGCTAGCACCCATTTATTACTGATATCCTTGTAGAGGCAGCTATTCCTGCAGCGAGCACTGCTGCCCTGCAGCACAGGTATCCAGCATTACCGGCTGCCTTTTTAGGAGCTGGACCTGAGCTTTATAAACAGGAACTAGAAAAAGAAGTCAGAAAAAGCCAGATGATGATGATGATGTGAACACAAGCCTATGGAGAAATCAGAAACCAATCCAAGCTGCCAGTCGGAGGACATGATCTGGGAGAGAGAGATGCAATCAGAGGGAGGCCGGCTGCTGCCATTTCCACTTCATCCACATCATCTCAGCTATCTGAAACATGTTTTCATGCACTGGCTGAAGAATTTGCCTTTGATTTAAAGTTGGGTCATCACGAGAAAACTTCTGGGTTCGCCTTCCCTGCGTTTCAGTGGAACAAAAATGAAACTCAGGGAGAGCTGCCCCAGAGCCAAGTTGTTTCTGATGTTTCAGACAACAGCCTTAGGCTCTTCTGGTGCTGGAGCTCTTTGCAATTTGGCCATGAAGGCACATGAAGCCTCCCAAGAGGAGCGTGGCTATGGGGAGTCTGCTGTGTTTGCAGGCTGCGGAGACTCAGCAAATCCAGGCGTGATGGAAGAAGAGGTTTTTGGAGGTCAGATCCAGCCGTCAATGAAAGAAGAAGCTTTGGTGCAGGACATCTGTACAGCAGCATCACTACCCTGGCTGCTCTCCTCCAGCCAGGCTGAACACCTCCAGCCATTGCTCGTGGCCGATGGGGAGGGCAAGCAGTGGGGTGCAGGGTTGCCTCGGCTCACACCTGGTGATGAAAGGCAAGCAAAAGAACTGGGCAGGACGTGCTGGCAGGGGGGATAGACCTGCTCCAAACCCACCTGTAGCTGCCCTGCTGGGGTTTAGCTGGTGGGACACAGCCACAGCAGCCCCAGCAAACCCCACCTGTAGCAGCCAGAATTTAATCTTTTATTCTTGTCACAGCCTGGAAACCTGCTCGTGTCCCTTCTGTTTCTGGCAAGCAGCTGTACCCTGTCCACAAGGCATGTGAGGGGAAGCTGTGCCTGTGCCCTGAGGATGACAAAAATGCTGCCCCTTGCTCAAAGTGGGGAGGCAAAGGGATTTTTTTTTTCCAAAGGGATTTTTCCAAAGTCACCTTCAGGGCTGTGTTTCACCTTTGGAAAGTCATCTGCATTTCTACCCCCAGGGCTGTGAATGCAGCTGGGTGCAGAGCAAAGCATAGCTCTAGCCCCAGCCCCTTGTACGTCACACCCACTCAGGAATGTGTCAACCACCCTTATTTCTATGCCAGTTGGTGAAAAGGAGATGCTGCTTCCCCTCGATGTCGCTACACCACGAGTACAGCCAGTAAGAGAAGACAGGCAAGTGATAGATCAGGCACAATTCTCCTTAAATAGGTGGTAACAGAAGAAGTTGCAACCAGGCTCCTAATAGGCAGGAAGGAAATTAAAGATGCAGCCTCATATCTGCTCCTTGAATTCCTGATGCCAGGGGTATAGCAACCCTGACGTGGAATACGGATACTGCGCTGCCTGCCAAGGCTTTACATATGGAAGAGGGCAAGCCGTGCCCTTCAGCAGAGGACGGGTACAAAGAGTCCAGCTCCAGGGCAGGATGTGAATATAGATGATTTTCAGAGAAGTTCTTGATCTTATCGTTTAAGCCTTCCTGCTTGAATAAGGCAAGAAACACAAGAGCAACTAAAGAGACTTGGTCATCTTTGAATACAGACCTAGCAACCTGCACACCCAGGGGCTCTCTAGAAGGACAGCATCTGCTGAGGGTTTCTCTGAGTAAGTGCCAAATTCAATAGTGCCTTTATGAGCTGGGAACAGTCATTTATCACAAGCATGTGGCAACACAGCACTTAAGCACCAGCTTGGAAGTGACCTTTGCTGCGAAACAGTGTGGATGGAGTGGGATCCCTGGGCTGTTGCTGCCTGAGGGGATGGAAACGGGGTGGAAATGGCATGGAAATGCTGTGCCAAACCCTGAGCTCAGAGCTCCAGGTCTTGTACGACCTCTGCAAGATGCTGGACTGGGGCACCCTCCAAGGCATCTCTTAAGACATGACTTGCAAGCTTCTTCCTGCTCTACTCAAAAAAGCATCTCTGCCTGTACCTCCAGAGTCCTTTGTCCCCCAGGATCTCTTGAAAACAGCATTTATTGGGAATAAGTGTCCAAGCAGATGATTCTCTACAAAATCCCCTAACTGGTCATAAATGGGTGGAATGGCAGTGGTGTTTGGCTGATTTCTGGCTATGGACAGGTTGACATGTTATCAATCTCTTTATAACCTTTATAATCATATTGCAACAAAGACTGTAGGCAAATGCTCAAACATATAATATAGGATTAAATGTTACATTTCTCATGGTCTTTGCAGGAATAAGTCCTAAAGCAGCAAGTCTCCCAGGGGTGAGGTGTGATGGTCCAGCCCCATGGTGATGCCCTTGCCGGCTGGAGTGAGTTGCTGTCTCCCAGAAGGTAATTAAGCTGTTGCTCTGTATCAGAGGTCAGACTCACCCCAAACCACTGCCCTGCAGAAAGAGGAAGTACTCCATGGCCAGGCAAAGCTCAGAATCATTTCTCTCCTGCATCAGAGAGGTTCAAGCAAGAAACCGCTTTTGCTCAAATGTGGGCAGCAGCTTCCAAAAAGAGCAAACCCCAGGGGAAGCAGCTCCACACTTACATGGGTCTGCCTCTGCACCTCGTTGGGCTGCACTTTTGCAGCTATATTTAATAGCACCATATGCTGATATAAAAAATACTTTTCTTTTTAGTATATACAAAAGCCTTTGGTGCACCTGAGCTTACAGCAGCAAGCGGTGAGAATTGATCAGCTGCAATGAGTAATGTCCCTCCTCACGTGGGTTCGTGGGCATTCACATGCTGATGAATTTCTCTACCTGGTAATGGTCTGGCAGGCTTTTCTGAGAAGTTCACTGAATAATTGCAAGTCAGGATGTGTTGATTAGCATTTCTGTTCTGTGAATTACTTCTGTATGGGAAGGAAAGCAGCATGATTAGCAAAGTCTACAATAATACACACGTATGAATTTTCCTGTCAATAACAGGTAGATAAAATGAAACCTGCTTTCAGGATATGTTTCTGCTGGTAAGCCTGGTAACAATCCTTGGAGAAAGGGACTTAGCCCTGCATGGTTGTCTGGTTCAGCATCTAGCCCGTGGTGACACTGACAGAGGACGCTGGAGGATGCTCACCTCTTCCTGAGCACCCCTGCAGCTCTCAGGTTGCCCAAGAGCCACCAACAACTTCAATGCATGACACCATTCAGGGGCAATTTTCCCATCTCTAACAGAAAACCCTGCCTTCAACATATAAATTTATCAACATACCTCCTTTGTGGCAGCCATGCAGGACAGCCAGCATCCCAAAACCCATCCCAGCAGGACAGGAGCTGTTGGAGATCAGGGTGGTGGTGGTCTCACATGGTCTTACTCATTGCATGAGGAATTGGGAAGGTGTTTCAAGCAGCTGTGTCTCCTGCAGAGCTGCTGGGGCCCGGCTGAGCGCAGATCGAGGTGCTAAAATCACCATCACATGCTGATGGGCTGCCAGGATCACAGCCAAGAGGAGGATGGAGATGCATGTAGTCTGACTGCAAAACTGCTGGTGGGAAATGCCTGTGCATCTCCTCCTAATGCAGGGCAGCACTGAGGGTTTGTCCCTGGGCAAGGGCGGGGGAAGACACAGCTGTCCTGAGGGTAGGCAGCTCAGCCCTGGGGGATGGAGCACCAGGCTCCAGCACCACATCCATCCCAGCGATACTTGGACCTGGATGCTGTCCCAGTCACCTTCCCCATGCCTACAACTGGCTCTGCAGCACCCCATGGGTCAGGATCCGGCCCCAGCTGAGCCACAAGTGCTGCAGTCGCTATGGAGACCCTGCCTGAGCTGCATCAATATGGAGAGGAACAGTTTGTTCCTCATGTCCCCATTCAAAGGACCAGTGAGCAAATCCCCTCCAGATGGGCCCTCTGTCCCAGCATAGTCCCGGCCGACCCCACAGAGCCCTTTTGGGGCTGTGGCATTGGCCAGGACTGTGCTGGGCAATGATGCCAGGAGGTCTGTGGTCTTTCTCTGAGGAATTACAGTTTCAGCTCACATACCTGCATGCTGGAGCACTGGGCTGTCCCCAAAATTCAGCATCACTGTGAGACTAGTCCACTGACATTAGATGGGTTCATTCAGGGAGATCTGCAAGGCAGCATGGCAAAGCCATAGGGAGCCTGGGTCTTGGGACATGGCTGGAAGCATCCTCCATAGGTGCCCCAGGACTGTGTTATGGCTGCGTGGGGCAGGAAGAGACCCTGGGAGAGCCAGCACCAGCTCCAGCCCACCGACAGGGTGACATATTGGAGGAACAGAGGAGCTCTTCACACAATTCCCCCTCGAGACAGGACTCCTTATCCCTCCAGGAGACCTTGTACAGGAGCTTCCTGATCCTCTGAGCATCCTCTGTGCTCCACATCCATTTGCAGAGGCCAGCACACAGCAGCTGAGATGCTGCGTCCCCACTTTCCCCATCCGCATTAAAGCCACCACGTGGCAACATCTGCCCATAAAGAGAGGGGCAAATCCAGGACATGGCCAGCAGCAGCCTGGTGAGCGATGCCTGTTCTCTGCCCAGGGCGGGAACAGGTAGGACAAGAGGTGGAGAAGAAACAGGAGAATTGGTTCTTAACCTGGAGCAACAAGCAGCCGGCAGCTACCCGGGGCAGGGAAAGCTGGGGGAGACCATCTGGAGTTCAGTCTGCAAAATGAGCCACCGAGCTCCAGTGAGTCACACTTGGCTGCTGACTGTAAGGGGGGGGGGGGGGCGCAAAAAAAAAAGTCACAGCAAAAAAGCAAAGTTTAAGTGCCACGATCTGCAAGGGGCAGCCCCAGCGAGCCGGTACAGGTGGGATCAGGCAGGGCTTGTGTCCTCATCCCTCTTTGTTTCCACAGGTGCTGCAGTGCTGCAGGAGATCTGAAGTCTTCCAGCAAAGTTGCTTTTCAGCAGCTGTTTGGGAATTTCACCCTTACACAGAAAGCACTTGTCACCCTGAGAAAAAATTAACTGTCCACCAAGGAGGAAAACCACAGAATCTCCAGAAAAAACTGCTTCAGCACCATGGCTGGGGTGACATCTCCTTCTCGTCCCCATCTTTCTCTGCTACTTGGCCATTGTTAGAGGTACGGAGTGATGCCAACCATTCCCTGTGTTAATAGTTATTCTTCTTCCAGCAAGGCTGTTATGGGGGAGGAGCATCTCTGTTGGCATCAGCTAAAGCTGCCTGCAGGCGCACACACTTAGTTCTCATCACTCTTCGTGGTTTACACGTTTCCTTGAAGGCCAGCCACGGCACTGGACTGTGCCCCATCCCATGAGCTTGGTGATGCTCGTGCAGGGAAACCCCACAGGAAACCCTCTTCTTTTGGGTTATCTGATGTCTGGAGTTTTCAGAGATTTCAGTCATGGTCCATCTTCCATCTCCATCCTTGGGGTTTGTCAAAAGCAGACTGGGTAAAGCCCCGAGCCAGGTCTGACCTTGGAGCTGACCCTGCTCTGATCAGGGTTGGACTAAAAACCTCCCCAGGTCTCTCCTAGCCAGGATTACCCTATGATCCCATCATTCCCACCTCCAGCAGTGTTCCTCTGTCCTGATCTCAGTGGCATGAGTCCTATGTGAGACCAGCTGCCTCCTGCTGCCATTTCCCCACCTTACACGGAGACTTGGGCCAGCCAGACCTTTCAACAGTCCCTGTCCTTCAGCCAGACCTTGCTGACTGTCCACCTTCAGTGCCACACACAAACATCCTCCTGCAAGCTCTGCCAGCTCATCCTCATTCCCGTTACCTGGATGGGGCTCCAGTCCCCTCTGCCCAGTAGCTCGCTTTTCCTGAAGCCCCTGAGCAGGGACCCTAATGCATGGGTCTACCAGAAATATCCTGAAAAGTGTTAATACAGGTCCCTAGGCTTTTCATTAGTTACCAGCTCTGGAACATTAATCAGCACAGGCCCCTCAGCTGGAGCTGGCGGTTGTGGCCAAGGACTGTGCTACCTTCTGCCCAGGTGTTTCCATAACCCACCAGGGTCACACCAGCCTTGGGGTCACACCAGCCTCATGCTGGGACTCAGCAGGTTGTGGCTTCACCCTAATAGGAATGATCCCAATAGGTGCTAATGGAAATATTCCCACCCTTGGTATCTGTTCAGCACCCACCCCTGTCTCCAAAGCCCTTCGAGCCCCATTTCTCACTCCTGTTGCTGCTGTCCCAGGTTTCTGGCAAGTTTGGTGGGAGGATGTTGCCTTCTGCCCAGGTACAGATGGACACAGCCTCTGGGAATGTGGTAGCTGGGGTGGCTGACCCTGAAAAAGGGGGGACTCAAAGGTCTGCACCTGCACAGCCTGGGAGACCCTCATTCATGGCACTCCCAGCATGAGCCCTGCCTGCCCTGGGAGGGTGCTGGAGGGAGTCCCAGTGCCCCAGGGGCTCCCCAGCATGTGCAGCAGCACCCCCACTGAAGGGCTCTGCCGGCCGGGGCACAGGGCATGTGAGGGCTCAGCCAGGGCTGTCACCCCGGGAGCAGCAGGACAGGTCTGGGCTGTGTCACAGCTGAGCCGAGGCCACCGCACATCTGGGAACATGGACTTACTGGTGCCTGGCACTCGTGCATTATGTGCTGTCCTCACACAGGGGCTCCTCAAATCCTGCCAGAAAATTGATTTATTCTCCCAGTCCCCTTAGAAACACCCAAGAGGTGCATTCCCTGCCTGCCCCTGCCAGCGATGGGGACCCTCTGCAGTGCAGCAGTGGGTCAGTGGCCAAGATATGGCTCCCGGCACTGCTGCATTGGAGGGCAGAAGGACAGCCGGTGCTGAGCTTGACTGTGGCTTTGCACGGGAGATATAGCCCGCTGCAGTGCAGCGTTGCCCCAGCATCTGTGTCCCAGTACAAACCAGTGCCAGCTGAGAGTACAGCAGTGCCTAGATGGGGTGCAGACACCTGACTGCTCTGGTGTGCCCAGGAGAGCCACTGAGGGTGGGTGAAGAACCGCAGGAGCTTGGGGCCACTCCCTGGCTCAGCTTCCCAGTGGGAAGAGCCGCAGGGATGGAAGGACCAGCTCCCTGTGCATGAGGCCAGACCCCTCGCAGCACTGTGATGCTTGGAGGTGTGCAAGGGTCCAACTCACACTCAGACACCATGCACCTGCTTATCTCCCCTTTGCTAATGGTGCTCTGGGACCCCACAGACGGACCCACACCCAGGGGAGCCTCAGAGTGGGCACATCTGGCCAAAACCCACCCAGGCTCCACTCTTTAAATCTTAAGGGCATTATTTTTAGCTTTTCATCTGTACACATCGAACAGACTCACAAAAACACTATAATCTGCTTATAATCAAATGCATGGGGTGGAGAGGCCCCAGAAAGTTTCCTGTGCCAGCTTATGCTGAGAAAGGCACCTGAGGGCTCGGCTTCCCCCACAACAGTGAAACATTACCACAGGCTACTCTGCTAACAGGTTATTTTTCACTTGGAATAACTGGACACCACTTGCTTCGCTAGAGCAACAGATGCAACACCTCATCCATCCAAATCATTGTATCTGCTTGGGGCAAACATCTTCTTTTTGCAAAATAAACACATTTTCTGATGTGTTCAGCCAGCAACAGTTTTAGGGTATAAACCTGGCATCCCACTGCAGGGCAGAACCAGCTCCAGGCACTTTCGGCAGCCACAGCAGAGGGAGGCACAGCCACACTAGAGGGGAGTCTGGAGGGGTTCCACTGCTGCTCTTTAGAGGGTCTGCAGGGCTTTTAGGGAGGACTCAGCCATCCTTTAAATCTCCTTTACCTGCTCCACTGATAGGAAAATCACCTTCACCTGCCCTTCACCAGGCTGGACACGAGCCGTGCCCTGCAGCTGTGGGTTAGTACAGACCTGCTTTCTTCCCACTGCAAGGACATGGAGCAGCCAGAGACGTGGTGTGACCGGGACCACCAGCCTTGTCCTATGGCTTGTCCCTGCCCTTGCAGTTTCCCCACCATTGGGGCTGGACGATGGGACCCGTGTCATGGGCTGCGTCCCTGTGCTGAATCCAGCATCGTCCCCAGGGCCACCTGCTCCTTGTCCCCAGGGGAGGGTGGCCCCCAGCAGCCCACCCTGCCTGGCAGGGCTCTGCGCGGCGAGGGGCTGCCACCATGCCGGCACCCCACAGCACCCAGCCCAAGGGACAGCCATCGGGATGCCAAATCTGGGAGGTGAAGCACCCCCGTGTCTCTCTGTGAGGCTGCATGTTGGGGGGACTCTGGGGGAGGCCGAGGGGGTCTGGACCCCTGTCCCCATCCCTGTGACCCACAGTTTGAGGGCTGGACCTTCATTCCTGTCCCTATGCGATGCAGAGACCCTGGGCAGGGCTGGACCCCATCCCTGTCCCTCTGTGGTGCAACTGGGGACCCCCAGTGGGGCTGGACCTGGATCCTCATCCCCACCCCCGTGGGACCCAACCGGGGACCCCAGACAGGGCTGGACCTGCACCCCCATCCCCGTCCCCGTCTGATGCAACGGGGGTCTCCGTGGGGGCCGTGCCGGAGCCCCGCGGGGGCGGGAGAGCGGGGCCGCCCGGCCGTGCGCGTCGGTGGGGTGGGCGACCCGCCGCTTTGTTCGCGTTGTCTGGAAAGTGCTTTAAAAGGGCGGGTCGGCATCGCGTTTCGGCGAGTGAAAGCAAAAAGCCGGGAAGGAGGAGACCTCGCTGTGCCGGCCGGCATCAGGTAAGGGGTTGTGGACGGGTGAGGTCCGGTGGCCGAGGGTCGGTCGCCATCGCTGGTGTCTCTGGCTGGCTGGAAGTTTCAGGAGAGACGTTCCAAAGTCTCGGCTCTCTCGCGAGTAATCTCTTAAGAGATGCAAACAACATCAGTCTCTCGGAGCAGCCTTATCGGAGTTCAGAGTCCCGTTGTTAACTTCCTCCGCGGCGGGGGAGGGAGGGAGGGAGGGAGGGCAGGTGGGGCCGGAGGAGCCGCCGGGGGCTTTGTTCGGCTTCCACCAGGTCCTGCTTTGTTGGGAAGATGGAACGGGGTTAATGCTTCCATCAGAGAGCCCTTACAGAACAGAAAGTTTGCTTCACAGGGATCTGAAGCTGAAATGGGGAGGGGGTGGGGGTTAAAACGTGCCATTGAAAATGTTACTACAAAATATTAAGTAATACAGTGTATTTTAGGTGTCATCAATTTTCATGTCACTTTGCAAAAGTAAATAAAACTTTTTTCTCTGTTTATAGAATGCAACTAAAAGAGCAGTGTAAAATTAGGGGGAAACGGTCAAAAGTTTTTTTCTTAATAAATTAAACCCTAACAAATTAAGAAAAAATATGTAGAAGGGCTGCTTCATGTGAAAAGTAAAGAATTTTAGAAATTAAGGATGGCTAAAGCAGAGCATGGTACATTTCATGAGCCAGTACCGATACTCTGCAGAAAGCGGTAGGTACAGTTGGCCAGCTTCCCCGGCAGAGCTGGAAGTGAACGTGCTACTCAGAAATCATGGGGCCTTGGCAGATGCTAACTCTGCACTCGGGTTGCCTCAGCAGCATGAGAGCTCGAGTTTTTGTCGTGCTCTCGGGAGTTCAGGAGCTCCTGACTGGGTGTGAAGCATCCAGTGTTTCTCTTGCTGGGCTGGCTTCAGAGAAGGTTGGGTGGGAGCAGGGATTACGTGTCTGAAATTAAACAGATGCTGCTGGGAAAGGAATGGAACCTTTAAGAAACGGTCACCGAGTACCTCTCCCCTGATTGCAAGACCTTATTTTTGCTGGCACTTACATAGAATACAGCATTTGGATGTGTACGGTGCATTTTTTTAAACAGTAGTTCAGTTACCAAATGTAGAAAATGTGACCAGAGGGCTTTGAGCACTCTACGAGCGCATTCCAAGCCTAACGAATCATGCTTATGATTAAAACAGACTGCAGGTTTGAAGTTCAGTTGTATATAAGTCTTTCTTGCAAAGGCCTTGCTGTATTATTTTTTCAAACTTGAGGGAAGGGCTGGAGGTAGTAATGACAAGTAATTAAATGGGGTCACTGGATTGGACACTTATTTGAGCTGACAGAGCAGAACGGTGTTGCATAGCTGGCAGATTAGCAGTTCTCTATTAGATAATAATTCTCTAGGGATTTATACCTGCTGGTAACTGCTGCTTTTACTTACCTAACATGGATTCTTGGCGAGTTCAGACAGGTGGAGAGTCTGGTACTGATGTCCAACCTCCTGCAAACCAACAATAAGATTCTAGTCTAAGCTGATAACGCAGGCTTTGTGGCACTGCCTGCATCCCAAGAAGTCCAGCTATTGAGACACCATTACATGAGTTCCTCTGTCATGAGCTGGTTGATTACCAGTTCTTGTTCCTTTCCCCATGGAAAGTAGGTAAACTCAGGGTGGGTTTTTCATTTCAGCCTTCTTATGCTGTAGGAACTGTACATTGCTTCTGGGGCAGCCGCAACAGGGATGGCAACCTGCCACATATGTCAGCGTTTAAGCAGGACTCGGGTATTTGCATCTGGGTGAGTGTAATGAGGTCAGTAGAACAGAACTTAAGAGAAACTTAGGTCTTATTCACCTGAACTCGTTTTTTTTTCAAGAAGTGGAGGAAGAAAGCTTTTAACGCTGATATTTCTCCCTTCCTGGAGAGAAATCTCTCTCGCACCGTATTTTTTTGTTTTGAACTGAAGGGTGGTAGTTCCCACTGCATTGGGCTGTAGAACATTTCAATGTCCATTTGTTTCTAGGCAGCAGGTGAGTCATTGAACTTGTTCCATGCTTTCAGAGAATAAGGGTTGTTCAATCTAGAATGTAATAATTTCTTGAAAATGTTTTGGGGGATAAGATTGAATTTCTACGGAAAGACTGTGGGGGTTTTATCTCCCTTACCTTTAAGGGGAGAGTACTGAAGACAATGTAGATAAGACTTCTCTTTGCTCTGTTGTCTTTCTGCAATCTCACACATAGGTGAAGGTCTTCAAAGGAGGTTAAACGGCGGGGGAGCAGGGTGCCAGCCTGTCCTGGGGAGCTGGGCACAGCCAGGTGCTGCGAGCCGCTGGCAGAAAGGGCAGGCTGCGGGTTGGGGTAGTCTGCCTCCTCCTGCCTGGCTCCACCAGTGTCAAACGAACAAATAAACTCTCTCCACAGTTTAGTGAAGATGCATGTTCAGTGTGAAAATGATTTTCGTCTTGGTCTGATGAAGTGCCTTTTGAAACAATGTTGTCAATTTAGCTTGTTTCTATTTAAAATTTAGTATTTAATGGTGGTAATTTCTAATGTTCTTGGCAAATTAGGAGAAATTGCTCCCCTGTGCTCCTCGTTGCTTTTCTTTGAATTTTGATGGGATTTGGGGTAACTGCTTTCATCATTTTACTATACAGATGGCTTCATTTTTGTTGTGTAGGAGTTTCTTGTGCCAGCCAGAGAAAGATTGAATGATATTTTAACTAGGAAAACCAAAAAAGGTTGGCACAGGGAGGAAGGAGTATGTTTTTGAGTGCTTTCAGTTGATCTTAAATTTACCTTCTTTTAATTAACTGGAAAAAAACATTTTTTTTTATATGCAGTTATTAAAATTCAGCTTAAACAACAGCATGCACACAGGTCTTGGAACTTCCTGAGATGCAGAATACCATATAACAGTTTTCTTCCCGAAGAAAATACTCTAATGCAGGGACTCCAGAGGGGTTTCTAGGGAATATCTGTAAAATTTTTGAAGGCCAATCAAAATACACAAATCTTTCTAGAATATTTTCCTTTCGAGGCCTGAGTGGGATGCCATTAGCTAGTGAATTCTAGCTCTTCCTGCTGGCTCTCCCACTTTTGTCTCTATAATAGAGTACAACCCTTTCCTTCACATCAGAGCACTAGTGCTCTTTTTGATCTACTCTGTAAGCACATGGCTTTCATGGTGTTTAGAGAGCTCTGGAAACAAGGAATTTGTTTTGCTTTGTTTTTTAAACCCAGACTTTAAGAGAAAATGGAAGTGAAATGGCTAGCCACTAGAGAGTTTCTTGAGGTGAGATGTAGCTAGCTGACTTCCACTTTCTGAACCAGGGGTCCAGTTTCAAGCTCCCTTAACAACCCAAAACCAGTTACAGGAGATGCAGAAAATCTGTTTGAGATGTGGTCTGCAGGGTCAAAGAGAGAAATTTCTCTCTCTGTATATTCAGAATGCTCAGATAGAAATACTGCAGCCTTTTCAAAACAGTTTCCTTTACTCATGTTTTGTATTTTAGTTCTACTGGACATTAAAAATGTGACGGTACTGAGAGTCACATAATAAGACACGTTAACACTTCTTTTATACCCGATTCTGAAGCTGGCCCTAAAACTGGCTTATTTCAGTGTGTCTCTGGGTATTTGTAGAAGAATGTTCTTTACCTGCTCCCTATGTGAGTCTTTGAGACGGAAAGAGACTTCAGGAGGTGGATGGTGGTGTCTGGCAAGGGTTGTAAAATAGGAAGATGTTCCTTTCCTTTCTGTTTTCTTCTTTCCAAGCCGGACCTTAAGAGGAGGAAAGGATTTTTGGTGCACAGCAGTCCAGAACTCTTTTAGCGGCAGCTGCTGCACTGCAGAGTTGAAGCTGGGAATTATCTCCTCCTCTTCTCCGCCCCACGCCTCCTCCCAGCCTCGGATTCAGACTGGCTCTGGGGTTAGCTGTGCAAGGCCAGCTGGCTGCTCATCTGACTGTAGTGCATCGCTGCCCAGTAGCCTGAGACTGCAGGGTGTTTTTTGGAGAGTTGGGTTTCAATGGCCACCCTGACTAGCGGGAAGCAAGGACTGCTTATACGGACAGCTCGTTTTTATCTTGTGCAGAGTCGGCTTTGTAGTGGGATGTTGAAATATGACACAATGCCTGTTTGTTTGCAATAGCTGCAACCCTCGTAGCAGAGATTCAAGTGGGAGACAGAGGGGGAATCCAGAGACAAACCAGCGGGTGAATTAGGAACTGTGACGCCGTGTCCTCTCTCCTGTGCCGGAGCAAGCAAAGGAAAGAGAGGTAGAGGAAAAAAGACTGAGCCTTGCAACCAACCGTCACCCTGACGATGTGTCAGTCAAACACCCTGCAGGGACCAGATCTGCACACAGGGAAATGGTGAGATGCTATAAAGCTTTATCTAACCCTCCACCCTCTTGCTACAACCTCCGCAAAGTTAAAATTCATGTCCGGAGGCTGCGTTCAGGGAACGGTGGCAGCAGCAGCTGTGCCGGGGACCAGCACCCACAGCTGGAGAGTCCAGGCCGGGCTGGCTCTGCCGGTGGTACACCAAATAGGAGAACTCGTTTCAGGTACTGTTCAGTATTTTCTGCTTTGCAGGAATGGTGACTGAAGGGAGAAACAAGGGAGGGAGGATGGGAGGGCTTCTGGGCAGAAGGAACCGACAGCCATCTGCAAAGCTTTTGTTTGGCCTAATTACTATAAAGCTCCTTATGCGTTGAATTGGCAGAGAAGGGCATGCTGTTACATGACAAGGGGAATGAGGAGGCTTTCATTTCTTTCCTTTCTACTCTCCATCACTAGGAGAATGGAAAAATTAGCAAGGGACCACTCTGAAACCAGGCCAAGGGAGCGAGAAGCCGGAGGGCTCCGGCACACTGAGCTGCCAGGATGCAGCTCTGCAGGGATTGGTCCATGAGCGACTGCAGTGAAGAGGGGGAGAGCGGTGGGAGGGGGAGCGGGACCTCCACGCTCCAATGCTGGCAACCCGGCTCCCAGCCCCGCCAGCCCTCGAGCAGACCACAGGCTAGTGGGTGGTGAGAATGGGAGGAAGAACGTGAAGTGTCCCTTCCTTATTCCCATGTTGAGGCAGTCCCTCCTACTGCTGGGAAGAAGCCGGCTTTACCTCTGCTGAGACAGCGCTTCATCTCCTTAGGGGGTTTTTTTGGTTTTGTTTTTTTCCTCTTGCATTGTGATGCACAGATCATTCTCTGGTTTTTTTATTTATTAGCTCATGGGGGGGAAAGCGGCCGTGTTCACTGCAGAAAGGAGCCAAAAGCACCATCTTGCATCCCAAAGTGGTGACAGTTGTACCTGCCTGCATGATATTTTAATTCTGATCCAAGTTTTGAAAAGGAATGTGTTGGCAAGAAAATTTCCTTTTAATTTCTCAGCTTCTTCCATCTTAGAAAGACATACATGGTATTTTATAGTTTATCCTTCATATCACATAATCCAGTGAGAGAGTTGTTCATGGCAGACAGCGTGCCACTTACAGTTTGTGCGCACACATAGCTGTATCCTGCTTGCGGGCGTACTGCCTTCAGCGGTGTGTGGAGAACAATCTTTTAGCCAGGATTTCAGTCAGTCCCCAGAAGACTTGAATATTTTGCCCTCAGGTAGGCAGGCTTTCATTTGATAATGTGACCTTGGAAATGCCAATGGTTTCTTCCTGCGTAGAAGCCAAAGAATAAGTGGGGACCTGAACAGTCTCCTCCAGACCTCCTGCAAGGGTCTGAACTGAGGCCCATGATGTCCTCTGTTAATAAGCCGAGCAGCTTTTCCCTCTGAGAGTTACAAGTTCAACTTCTCCGCATGGCCGTTTGTGCAAAGTGAGTTTCCTCTTAGTCAGGATGTCCACGTGACAAAAACCCATAGATGCATTTGGGTGAGGTGAAGGAGTTGGTTATTGGGCTATGGAGACTAGATTATCTTGCAGCACTAGCAATATTGGCTTTGTCCACATGCTCTCTGTTCAAAAACAAGATGCCCAGTGAAGGTTTTAAGGCCTGGAAAGATATGTTTTGGAATCAGTTATTCGTAAATTGTATTAATTAACTCAGGAGTGCCACTCCTGTTGTTTCTCAAGTAAGTGCTTGTTTCCCAAAGTTCGTGAATGACGAACAGGCCTGTGCAAATTTGGCTTCATCATCTTTTGTGGTACAAAGTACAACTTGAGGCACCGTCTAGTCAAGATGCCTTCAACACATGACCCCTCAGAGAGACCTCAGTTTATTAGGTTTCAAGGATTTCTTTCATCAGAGTATCTCTTCTTTCCTTAAAAGTGTCCCTCCATAGAGTTCTTATTAAAGTCCCAGCATCACAGATTCCTAGCTTTTAGGATATTGTCTGCTGTCCACTTTGGCTATCCGAAACATTTTCTGGGGTTGTAATCTGAGATTTGGAAGAAGAACCTTTCCTCTTTGTTATTTCCAATGTAAACTACCATGTTATGTTGTTGGTTGGATGAACCAGCTGTGTCTTGCTTTTCAAATGTCACCTGCAAGCGATCTTGCCTTTAATTTTCAAGGGTGTCATTCATAAAATGTGACCTGTGGGAGTGAGTGAACACCATTTTTTTGAACAGAGATTTTGTAGTTTGGCTTTTTGGTTTTTTTTTTCGAGATAAACTGGCCTTCTATTTTGGGAAGGGGAAGAGCTGATCTAAATAAAGGAGTAAAAGCTTGCAGAATTAATGTTTAAGTAAAGATTAGCAGGAATAAATCATCCCCAGCTATCAGATGCTGGTGGTTCTGAGGCTGCGATGGCTGACCCTCTTATGTTGTGTATGTAATCTTTCAGGTTGCAATTCCCCCAGCTGGCCCTGAGGCGAAGGTTGGGCCAGCTAAGCTGTATGTCTAGGCCTGCTCTGAAACTCCGTTCTTGGCCTCTGACTATTCTCTATTATCTTCTGCCTTTCGGTGCTCTTAAACCCTTGACCAGAGTGGGATGGAGGCCTATGAGCAGGGTAAGTGTGAGCAGGTCTCTCTTGCGCTTCGTGTGTGTTAGCTGTTTTATACCGAAGGGAGCTGGCAGCAGCTGGGTGGAGACATCCTTAATACAGAACAGGCTGGTGATTGCTAGTAGGAAAGCAGAGAGACGCAATCCCTGTTTCCCTTTAGTTTTTACTGTTCATAGTTGTGTCGACTAATTGCTTCGCAGATGACAACGGTCAGGGCTCTACCCAGGAAAATCAACAGAAACTTTTGAATTAATTCTGTCACCTGAAATACCAGGGCTAGGATAAGGCAGACCAAACCTCTCCTTGAGTTCCCTTTCCTGGCTACGTTGAAATGGTCTCTTGCTTTGTCATTTTTACACAGAGAGGGTTTGTTCCTCAAGTGTTTTGAGCATTTGTAATCCAGCCTGTCCAAATGCTACACAAACCTCTGCTCTGACACCGTTGAGAGCAGGGTGTGAGATGCCTTGCGCCAGGTTATTCTCCCCACAAGTCAGGCAATTTCAGAATGCAACACCACCACCAGTATTATGATTGGAAACTTGAACAAAATTGCCATTCTTAAGCCTGTTTCATTGAACAGCTGTTCTGTTTGATCCTATCAACTCAAAACCCAGGCTTTTTTGAAGAGAAGGGGCTACTAGGAAATAACTCTTCTGACAATTTTTGTGATTTTTACAGTTGTATCTGCATATCCTCTGTGGAAAACTGAGCAAAATTGATTTTGGAAATTAACACTGTATAAGGCATGTCAAATAAAACAGCAGAACATTTTTTATGCAGTACTTCAGCTTATATAACCTAAGGTACTGTTCATTTAGAAGTTTTTATCTGAAGTAAGATTAGGTTGGTGTTTTCTTTCTGAAATAACACTGTACTTTAGTGCGATGCAGGATGGTGATTTGTGAGTGAAATCTTTATTTGCTGTATTTGATATGACGGACAGGCTCTCAGCCAGTGTGTGCTTCTGTTTGTGTTTATGGCTGTTTCCCAAGACTTAATTATGAAGGATATGATTAATATTGAGAGTAAATGATAACTCTTTCTAAGAAAAAGAAAAAGCCCCCAACTTTTTGTCAGGAGCTAAATGTAGCTGAGCTGTACTGTTCAAAAAAATTGTACCAGATTCAGCAGATCACTATTTCTTTGGCAAAACTGGTTTCAGAGGATTCAGTTCCCTTGGTCCACACTCCCCTGATGACATCACAGTCCTGTGAGTTTTTTGGCTGATACTAAATACCACAAATCCCAGAAGAGTTACCTGCTGGAATTGCCAACAGGAAGACACAGTCATCTTTCCAGTTATATGAACAGCATATACGTCTTGCCAACATTGTTTAATTTGTTTTTCTTGCTTCTAAAACTTAGGCTTTGGGGTAAGTCCAAAGGTATATTTTTACAGGAATAAAGGCACTTTACACCCTTGCAATTAGCAACTCCCACTGTTGCGAGAGAAGGAGTAAGGCTGGCATAAGTTTATACTGGTGTAGCTCCATCCACATGGGTATGTTTCTTTGATTGTATGAGTATCATTAGAGCAGTACAATACTGGGATGCGGAAAACACCCTGAATATTAGATGCATCTGAGAAGCACATCATCAAACACTGAGAAATTATTTTTCAGTCAATTTTCATATGATTATTCACAGAAATGAATATATTGGTAACGTTAAAGCCTTCTGATGCGTGTTCTACTGGAATATGTGAAATGTGTCTTTTCTTTTTTTCTGTAAGCCTCTTGTTGGGCAGTTTCCAGTAACTTGAATGTGAAGGTTCAGCCTGCGGGGGTGAGGAGATGCTGGTTTCAGTATAAGGTTATAGTAAGTTTCATCCTGTCCCTCACCTACTCTCACCGGAATGGAGGGAGTGAGGACGAAGTGCAGTGCAGCGTTCATTTTTTGCTGACTTAAAGGCTACTCTGTGTGTGGTGTAACCCACTGAATACAAGGGAGTGGTTAGCAGAAACAGTTTGATCCTTTCTGTTTTATGGGGAGAAGTAAGAGAAGGCTGTTGGTGGGAAGAACTGAATGACGTGGTGCAATTCTTCTTTCTTTAGGTTGCTCTGTACAAATCGGTACCAACTCGACTGCTGTCACGAGCCTGGGGTCGCCTGAACCAGGTGGAGCTGCCTACATGGCTCCGGAAGCCTGTTTACAGCCTGTACATCTGGACATTTGGAGTGAACATGAAGGAGGCAGCTGTTGAAGATCTGCATCACTACAGAAACCTCAGTGAATTCTTCCGCAGGAAGCTGAAACCACAAGCACGGCCAGTCTGCTGTTTGCACAGTGTGGTGAGTAAAAGGAAATGAGGGCTTTACGCTATGCCACCAGCTTCCCGCACCCCCCAAAGGAACATGTCTGCT
Organism: Elanus axillaris; assembly: GCA_026212715.1. Taxonomy (NCBI): domain Eukaryota; kingdom Metazoa; phylum Chordata; class Aves; order Accipitriformes; family Accipitridae; genus Elanus; species Elanus axillaris. The sequence continues at coordinate 2,726,028 of JANZLQ010000064.1, read as the reverse complement.
TTGTGAGGAATGAATGAATGAATGAATGAATGAATTCCTAATGTGTTTCTTTTGTCTTTATTTTTTTTCTTCACTGTAGATTAGTCCCTCTGATGGAAAGATCCTTAATTTTGGACAGGTAAAAAACTGCGAAGTGGAGCAAGTAAAAGGGGTTACTTATTCTCTGGAATCTTTTCTGGGACCTCGCATCTCCACAGAGGAACTGCATTTTAGCCAGGGTGAGTTCTGTGTCAGTTCTGCATTTATTCTGCTCTGCCCTTTCGGTGTTCTCAGAGATCATGAGAAAAGAGATTACTTTTTTTTTTTTCCTCTCTTTCTCACATTGTCAGGACAAAAGCGGGTCTGATTTTTGTTTTGTTTCATTTGGGGATAAACATGTGTCCTGGGTTCAGCTGGGATAGAGTTAATTTTCACAGGAACCTGGGAGGGGCATAGCTGACAGCTGACCTGAACTAGCCAAGGAGCTATTCCATACCATGTGACACCATGCCCAGTATATATATAGGGAGCAGGC
>JANZLQ010000064.1:2698955-2719937 GCA_026212715.1 Elanus axillaris | reverse complement strand
CACCCCCCCCCCCCCCCCCCCCCCATCCAAAGGGGAGGCAGAGGCCCTTGGCTGTTACCAGACATCATTGCCCCTTCAGAAGAGTCTCACCTTGCTTGGGCTTGCTGACCTGCATGGGGAGATTCACCTGCTGCTTTCTACTGCTGCCCGTACACCACTGGCTACCTCTGTTGGTGTGCACCAGACATGCTTGGGGAAAACCCCCTTCCTATCCACACCAACCTGGGCACCCATAGAAGGGGAGCACAGTGTCTGGAGAGGAAGCTTGGCCATCAGCAGAAGGCAAGCAGCAGGGAATGGGAGACACTGCTCAGGCCAGCACTGCTGCACAGATCTGCACTGCTCTGATCCAGGGCATCACTTTCCTACTCTCCTTGCCCTGAGCAAGGACCATCTCACCAACACCCTGCAAGCTCCCAGACATCCATCCTGGAGCCACCCTGCAACAAAGCTCTTCTTAGCAAGGTGCTGCCTTTGCATCAAACATGATATCAGCACCTGCCTCCCTCCTCGCTGCTCTCGAGCTGCACAAAATGCCAGGTTTCCTCTTCTCTGATCCCCTCCTGCAGCAGATCCCTCCAGATTCCCCCTTTGCAGAGAGCAGAGCCAAGGCAGCAGGCACGCATGTAGTTTCCCGCAGTGCTTGAGCACTTTAACTGTTGTATCTACCCTGCACGTTAAGGGCAGCACTGCTTCTCCTTTGGTGGCAGGGGAAAATCACAACAGAGAGTTAAGGACTTGAGAGCATCATCTCACTGGGAGCTGAGCCTGACCTCCTGCATCCCAGGCTCAGCATCCAGCCCAGCCACCTCTCCCTTTGCAGCAGGCAGAGCTGTGAAGTCCTCAGGCAGGAACCACACTCAGTTCAGGAACAGTTTTGCTGACAAAAGGCTGGGCATTTCTGGGCCCAGCTGTGCAACAGCTGGGGTTCAAGATGTTTGCTTTCCAGTAGGGTGCCAATGCATCAGCTGCCTACACTTGCTAAGCAGCCTGGTGAACCCTAGGAAGCCCAGGCACATCCAGATCTCTCTGCTGTCGCAAGTGAAGCATCCAAGCCTGTGCAGTTTGAGCAGTGCTGTTCACATCTGGCTTAAGGCTCCCTCCCTGGGAGTGGCCCTGGTGCTCTCCAGTAAGAGCTGGGAGCAACAGCAGATGCCACCACCACCCCAGTCCCCTTGCTTTTACCTTCTGTAGAAGGACAGACATGCTGCTGAGTCTGTCATTCCTACTGTGCAATGCTTTACCTTGGGGGGAAAAAAAAAAGCCCACTTCAGCCAGAGGGAGAAAGCAGCTCTTACTCTCCATTACATGCCATTGGACACAGGTGCTTCTCTACCTCCAGCCCCCTTCACCTACAGATGCCTCTTGCAGATGCAGTGTCTCAAGGAGGGTTGCCTTGAGCAGAGAAAGAGGCTGTGCCAGGCTCAGCTGCAGCTGGGTTCAAGCCTGGAGAGTCATGCAGTTTTCCTGGATTGATGTAACCCGTGAGACCATTTTTGCACATTAAGTCTCTTTTCAGGTGTAAATAAACGTTTATTTTTCAGCAAGCAGAGCATGCTGCTTCTGTCTGCTCTGAGGGAAGGAAATGTCTCTCAGGCTGCATATACAAGGGCACTGATTTGCACTTGAGCTCACGCACTCTGTTACAGGAGCATTAAACAGGTACCTAGAGCCACTGGCTTGATGTAGCACTGTGTTCCCTGCTCCAGGATTACAGACAGGAAAGTAGAAAAAGAAAACACTTAATATGATGGTGATAAATAATAGAAATGGCAACCCAAATCACATGCCTGCTCTGGTACCAGCAGAGCTGTCACACAGACCAAGGGAGCAGGTAGCTTCTCCTGGACAGGAGTTAAATTGCTGTCTGGATTCTCCTTTGCTCTTTGCTGGGTGCTGTTAAGCTCCAGCAGCCTAAAACTAGTGCGTGCACTTGGGGCATTGCTACAGGAGCTGATGCCAAAACTGTAAGAGGAGAAAGCTGGCCCTCTTCTCAAGTTCCAAGGGATGGGAGAGTGACTCTGCTCCACTCCCACCAGTCCAAAGCCAAAGTCAGCTTTATTTGTGTTGAAATACACACCAAGAGCTTTAGTTTGGACCAGAGAGTGTTGTTGCCCTATTTAAAACTTTTTGTGATAGTTGCTGAATGGTGTCCTCTTGCCTGCCTGACCCTAGTGACAGATCAGAGGTTGGCTGAAGGCTTAGAGGAGCACAGTCACACCAACAGCTTCCAACAGTCTCAGAATAGAGCTGGGTACAAGAGGGAAAATACCAGCACATAACTCAGCAAGGCCTAAACACATTTCTGAATTAGTACAGAGACAACTTTCATCATACAACCAGAAGCTTTTAGGGGGGCAGGAAGGAAAAAGCTGAGCCCTCAGAGGAGCACATACTTTGCTACCTGTGTATGCTCTTCCTCTGCAGCTCTGGCTCTGCCTGACCACATGAAACTCCTACATCACCTACCCAACTAGTGCTGCAAGGCTGTCACCTCTGACAGGAGCCAGGCAGGGCGGGGAAGCCACAGATAAGGCAGTCCCAGACCCCTCAGCATGCAACCATATGGGAGAGGAAGCTGGAAAGTACTGTATGTATTCTGGATTGTCCTGAAATAAAATTAGTGAGGTTAATAATTCTAGAAGCCCAACTCCCTCCAGAGAAACTCACACGCCAAAAACAGGTTTTCAGTTTTTATTATTTTATCCAAGTCAGCAAATACTATTTTATTTGGACAGCTTGCCTTAGGGTAGCACCCGACTCCTTGCTGCCTGCACAGCCACCCTTTCAGCAATGAATGCTGTTTAAAGTCCTCCATTTAAGAGATTGCCTCCCCAGGGAAACACTATTCTATAAAATCCTCTCCCCACTGTCCCACTTGGGCTACTCTAGCACCCCTTTAAGCCTTCACATCTGGGCTCCTGCAGTACCTTTTCTGTGGGGCTCTCCTTTTCCTTTATACATACACTGCTGCATCTCACCTCCCCCTCTTCCCAGGTCCCCAAGCATTACTATCTATGGTATGTACCATCTTACGCCCCACAAAACCCACCTCTATCCACTCTAGGACCTGGCAAAGCCAGCCCCAAGTCTGTGTAGTCTCTCCTTCCAGCCACCCACTTTCCTACCCAGCTTTGAAGGCATTGCTGGGCCAGGGATTCCCTTGCTCTCCAGCTACTCCTAGGCCCCTTCACTTGGGTTTTGCTTGGTTGGTTGGGGTTTTTTTTTGTTTGTTTTCTTTTACAAAAACTTTTCCCCTTTCCCCACAGGCATCTTGCCTTAAATGCAAATCTGGGCTTCCAAGGGACACAGCACTGACAATCCTGTACTAGTGCAGCCAGAGACACCACCAAAGGCTAGGGAGAGGGCAGTGCAAACCTGCCTTGGCACTCCCCAGCATCCCTCTAGTAACAGGGAATGAAGGACAAAGCCCAAAATATTCTTCCCAGCACAGCCTCAATACTCCAAGAAGCTTTCAGGGATGCTGCTTTGGAAGAATTGGCTCCATCTCGTCAAAACTAATTCTTTAGGTTGAATTCTCTCTCCTGCAGCCTTGTCCCACTGCCTGCTGCGCAGCTAGCACCAGAGACCCACGTGCATATACCCATGTCATTTGCTAAGATGAAAAAAAGTGTGCTATGTTAAGTTTAAGAGTTAAACATGAGTAGAAAGCAGCACCACACAGCTGAGCACGCTGCCAAGCACCTACAAGCTGCCAGCAGGGCAGGCTCACATCAGCATGGGCCATACCTACCTCAGTGCCCCATGACTGTCCCCAGGAAGCACAGATACACCAGTAGAACAGTCAAACTAGATGTCACCTTTACCAACTGCAGGCTAGCTTTCAAGTCTGCCTATATGGTCTTAGGATGCTGATTAGAAGGGGTGACTAGCTCAAAGCACGGAGCCAGAATGGATTTTTGTATTTTGGCATCTGTGATCAAGGTCTAAAAATCAGCAGGAACACAGTTTCCTCCTCTTCCCAAAGATACTTTTCCAGACTTATCAAGGCCATCTCTCACAGACTTCAGGTTTTGTTGATTGTTTTCCCCACCCTCCACAGGACTCAGCAATACACAGGAACAGAGAGGCACTAGAAACCATTTTACATCAATGCAACTGCCACCAGAGCCCTTGCAGCTGCTCACCCAGCTCCAAGAAATGGAGCAGTCTCCTGGAAAGGCAGCCTCTTCCTGCACCACTTGTCTGCCCTTTGAAAACACCCACACCACCAACACAAGAATGCCTTGGCAGAACTGTTCCCAAACACTAAAGCCTGGAAAGGCAGGCAGTGGTTGAGGACCAAAGCTTTGCACCGCAGCTACATCTGGGATGTAATTTCTTTTGCCCATCTCCATGTGGGACAGATGTATCCCTCCGTTCTTGTTCTGCCCGCCTTGGCACTCTGCTGCTTGCCAGAAGCAGAGGAGAATGAACAGTCAAGCTCTTCGTTCTCTCATGTGCTTCCAGGAGAATGCCTGCTTTGCAACCACTGTCAGTGTTGGGATCTTGGCACTGACAAACCAGACTGACAGTCTCTGCCATAAAGCATTTACCACAAAAATTAGTTCTTTGGGACTAAATCACATTATCACAAACTACCCCTGAGAAGGGCAAGAATCTGAAGCAAACCAGGGTGGGCTGGTTGGAGGAATGGTTTTCAAGCACAAATCTGGGACGGCAGTAGAGCAAACATTCCAGCTAGAGATGAGGGCTGCATGGGATTCGCTGCAGCTTAATAAGCCAAACATTACAAACTCTACTCACTTTACCCATCCACAACAAACCTGCCTTCCTTATTGCCTCAGATACATTTTCTGTGCCGATCCATATGGCATAGGAGCAGCCAGGGCAAGTGTCAGAGGCCTTGTGGAGGATGGGATGCAGAAAAGGATAATTAATTGATAGCTGTGGTTAACTGTCAACTTTCTAACACCACACAGCCCTGAATGACAAGGGCTGCAGGAAGCTTAAGACAGATAAAACTTCTGGGCTCAGTGTTTCTCCTCTTAACCTAACGTTTTGGTATGAACAATGATCCTGGGAACCCAGACAACAGTCAGGCCCAAAGAGCTGCTGGGTTGTCTTCTGCTGCCCCTCGTTCTCCCAGGCATGTTCTCTGATGGCTGAGACCTTCTTCCACACATCCACCAGCTGCTGCAGCACCCTCAGCAGAGCTGCAGTGCTGCCAGCACGACCCTCACTCTCATTCTCTCAGGCACACTCAGCTTCCGGGTGGAACAGTCACCCGACGTCAGTATTCCTGCAGCCACCAGGAAAAAAAGAGGACAGTCACCCTGTTAGTGGAACAGAGAGACAAGGGGACTAAGAATTTTCCAAAGAGAAAACCAACCAGAGGGCACATAAGGACAAGTTAAGACTACAGCCTCAGTGTGCAGGCTATGAGCGAGCACTGGGCACACGCAGCAGATGGCTGTTACTTGCTGCAAGGAATAATGCCCCCCTCAATGCCACAGCCCTCTGTGGCCATCACTAGTTCCCACTCACCCTCCTGCTTTGTTACGGCTCTAGCCAGCTCTGCCCGCTCTGCCCCGGGGCTTGGAGCCTTTGAAGGTTTTGAGTCACAGTCTGCAGAGCTTTTCCTGAGGACAAACCAAAAGGAAAAAAAAATAATCAGTGTTAACAATAGGCCAGCAGGTTGTAAAGAACAGGCTGCAGTCTGCATTCAGCCACTGTTACCCTGCCTTCATGCTGCCTTCTGCCCTGCAGCTTCCAGTGCCCTGAAAACAGGAGCATCTCTGCTCTCTGACTGCCTGTTGCTGGGACAAGTTCCTGTCATCAAGAGAACAGAACACATGCTCTGGGAACCACTTCACAACCAGCTCTAACCACTAAGCAGGAGAGATGCAGGGGGCCACATACCCCCTTCTCTCAGCCTGGACCTGTCAGCAGAGGATGAGGCCGAGCCCAAGATCTGTAATGACAGTAAGCACGAGAAAATGCCAGCAACCAACTTCAGAGCCTGGGGAATTCCCTGAATGAGAGAGAGGATTGTTAGGTCCCTCCAAACTACCACTGCCAAATCATAAAAAACGGGCCCAGCCATACCTCCCCTCCAGCACAACGGTCACTTCATGTGTCCAGAGTCCTCCCCCACCTTACCCATTTCTCCCACACACTCCTCTAGGACAGCTGACAGCTCAGGCAAACTCAGAGACTTCAAGGAAGGTGGCCATCCTTCCAGCACTGCAAGAAAGAGGAACCATACTTTTAATGAATTTGTTCTGATCACATGGGAGGAGAGCTGGAACTGCCTGTGACAAATGAGGGTTTTTTCTGGCAATTCTACCACTTCAGAATGTTTTATTTGTTAATATATGGCTGGGTCATACATTCACTTAATCTCAGAGAGATTAAGTGTAGTGGACAGAAATCAACAGGATCTCTACTTGTCTCTTTTAAAATGCGAGCAGCGAAGAGTACATCTCTGGAAGCATGTCACGGGCAGCAGGATCACTTGCTAACTCCTTATGACAAGGAGCTGGTGGGCCAAGCCTGCTCAGCCATGTACATCAGTTTGCCCCACAGACTGAACAGCACAATCCCTCAGAATGGGTCAGGGAACCAAGCTCAGCTTCTGATTCAGACCTTGTTCTAGTGCAGTGTGGTAACACACCCAAGGTACCCACAGGCTGCAGCACTGGAAGGGGAAGCCACAGGCCTATGAAGCAGGGCTGCCACTCTGGGTGTCTGCACTACAGCTTTGCATTTTTAGCCACAAACACCCACCAGACCCCAAAAACTTCCCACTTGCTAAAAATGAGAAGTTGCTGAGAAACTGCTGCAGTTTAAGTCCAAACACCCCGTGTGCTTTAAACGTTCTCCCTGAGCAAGATTTTTTACATTCAATTTAACAGTTTGGCTGCTCCTGTTTCCAAATCACTTCTACCTTCATCCTTTCAGCAATGAAAGGCAAACATGTGGCTTGCCCTGAGGTCTCCTGCTGTTTTCCCACCCCTTGCACCCATTTCTGTAGTTTTATAAGCTCTTCCTCACCTGGACGCTCACCAGGCCGCCTGCGCTCACCAGTTCCCAGCTGCACCTTTGGGTCCAGCACTCTGCTGACTGCCTGCTCTTTGGTTAGCCGGGAGGACAGCTCTGCTTGACAGGATCTGCCAAACAAGACAAAGCCCATCAGAATTGCACAGGGACACTTCTTGGAACAACATGCCAGTCTGTGCACTCCTACATCCTGCAAGTACCTGCTTGGGGTGCCGAGGGACCGCATCTAACGCCCTGGGTTACAAACTGCTCCTTGTTCCTTCCCAGGAAGAGGAAGACGTGCCCCAGACAAAGCTCAGGGCGCTCTCCACTGTGCCCCATCTCCACAGCAATCTCTGCCCCTGTCCACAGAGGAGCTGCGGGGGGAGAAGAGAAGGAGGGGGCGGGGTGAGCAGGAGAAAGCCCAAGGCAGGGGCTGCGCCTGGTTTATATGAGAATCAAGCCTCATCCAAGGTTTCTAATGGGCAAATGAAGCTGCCTCAGGACAGGTATCAGGTTAAAAGCAAGAGAGGCACACAAAGTTCTCTGGCTATCATTATCATACCATCAACTCAAACAGTGTATCCTCAGAGCATGGCAGAGCCCTTCTACCAGACAGCCTCAGCTCCTCCATCGGGGGGAAAAGACAAGTGCTTTGCCCCTTGCAGCTGGGAATATTGCTCTGCTGTCCTTCTGGAAGCCAGTCCCAGTTCACCCTGGCATAGTAGGGAGCATATCCCATTCTCTGTTGGACTAGGGATCTATAAACAGTAGGATTAATGCCACCTTCAAGGACATGTCTGTTCTACCAGTGGACAGAACAGGGCCCATGACAGAAGTCCAAGTGGGGCAGGGAGAAAAGCACTACAAAGACAACAAAAGGTGGGGGAAGACAGAACTCAAAGGCAGTGATGTGGATGAACCAGGCAGGTTTTTCTGCTAGACGTCAGAGTATACAAGAGAAGTATTCTTCACTAGCCGGGGCAAGACACTGCAAGTCCTTTGATACAGTTTGGATATTAGAAACTTTCCTGCCTTTACCCGATCACCATGTTATACCTTGGTCACTGGGTCTCATACAAGCACAAACAAAGCACTTAGCCTTTTGGTTCCTTCTAGTTGAAACAGGAGCACCCAGCATCTCTGAAAAGTCAGGCCATTTATAGCTCCTGCATCTGATTAAGGCTTCACATCTGCTCACGTGGCTGTGGCTTTCCACTAGAAAAAGTCAGGCAGGATCAAAAATGGGTTCAGATGCCTGGACAGCTCTCGTGCCTTACAGGTGATGCTTAGGGTAAGACAGCCAATATGATCTCTGATCTCCACACAGCCCAAACCCCTTTTCCCAGTAGCCTTAGTGCCAGCTCCTGGGAATGACTTACTTGATCTGATCCAGAAGGACTCCAGCATCCTTGGTGATGGCCTGAGCCTCTTTGAGCTGGCACTGGATAGCATTCCAGGTCTCATCCCGTTCCATTAAACAGCTCTCAGCCACTGCACGCAGCTTCTGCTCCTGGCACACCTGGCCCTTCATCACCTCCACCTCTTCACACCTCTACAGCAGAGCAGAATGGAGGATTAGGCTGGGAGTACTGTACATCACTCATGTGCCTGCTTTGACTTGTCCCTGGAGTCCCTGCCTATTTTAATGTCTTAGGCAGCCAGAGGGTTCCTGCAAAACTGCACCCAACCCAGTGGGAAAGGAAGCTGGATAAGGCTTGCACACTGAATAGTTTCTCTCCACACCAAAACCAGCCCCACAATTACAATTGCACCTTCCTCTCCATTTGCAAAGATACTCACTGGACCCAATTTCCCAAATCAACAGAAGTCTGTTCAGTAATGGCTGCAAAACTTCACCATAAAAATAACACTACTGAAAAACGGTAGTTATTCAATTCCTCCCACTCACCCTTTTAGTTATCAGGTGGATGGGAAACCGTGACATAAAGGCTTTACAAGCGCAGAGCACAGAAGATGAGGAGCAGATAAGCTGCACTCATGGTGTTTCCTGATCTACCTGACACCATGTGTGTCCACTGAAAGATATGTCTTTTCCTTTACCCCAGGCCATTAGAGATACAACATAAAAATATGCTACCAACCACTTATTGTAGTGTGATAAGGCATTGAGCAGCTAATAGCAGACTTCTTACCTTGTGCAGCTGAATGGCCAATTCCTGCATCTCAGCCTCCAGTCGATCTGCGTAGGCCAGCTCCAGGGCATCACTGGGCGGCCGAGCATTGCTGTGCCATCGGGCAATGGCAGAGGTCATCTTCCTCTTTGGTCCAAACAGACTGGTGGGAGAATGGCAAACTGTCAGGGACCAAACACTGCACCATCTGCCCCTAGGCCCAATGGGGTGCCATGAGGACCTCTGCAGTCTCTTCGTTCCTCCAAGACACCTCCAAAAACAGTAGCCTGTTACAGCCAAGAACCAGGGGATATCAAAATTGTGTGGGAGATGGCCAGAACATAAAAGCACTCTCTAGCTAAACTTTTCTGACCAGGCTGTGTCCATGATTTGTGAGGGGAAAGATAAGAACTACATTACAGATACTCACGTGATGCCTATTTCCTTCAGATCACTCTCTGTGAGGGTCAGGAAGATCCGGAGGTCAACATCTTGCTCCTCAAACACTTGCAGATACTTCAGGCACCCAATCTGCTCAAGGAATGTTGCCAGGTCCTGCAGCCCATCCAAAACAAACTCATTTATACCCTCACAAAAAAAAAGCATTACTATTCCTCTTAATCATAAACATTTGCTTCCTCATGTTGCTGTTATGCCTTTCTGGGTTCTAGCAGCAACCATGACTTCCCCTGGTTAACTGCCCTTCTCCATAGTCATGCAACACAACAGGGCTGGCCCGTCTGCTGCAGCCATTGCCTCTTGTAACAAATGCAGAAAAGGACACACCAACATCTGCCCTAGTCCACACCACAACTATGTCTGGTAGCACATCCACAGGCCTGAAGGGTCTAGAATACCCCTCCAAGCAACAGCAACACCTATGCAAACAGTTCTTTGTATAAGAAATTGCTATTTCACAAGCATTTAAGTTTGGGCAGAGGTTTGGAATCAAAGGTGTTTTGGCAACAAATTCCCTTTTATCTGAGAAGGCCAAGAAAGCAGCTTAGGGAACCTTGGAAAAACCTCCCACGCTTGACAGAGTGACACAGTCTGCATTACTTCAGAGATAACTTTCTGTGCATAGTTACCTGGGGCCCTGTATAGGCAGGAGGCTCAGGAAGGATTAGGTGCTGACTAGAGACCCCAGCTTTCCCTGGGCAGTGGGTCCACTGGCTATCACTGTTGCTGTAGCGGTTCTTGATCTTAAAGCTCTTGGCTTGTTTCCGACTAGGGGGACTGTTCGCATGGTCAGAATCCTAAAAAAGAAATAAAAAAGCCACAAACTATAAAGGTGAAAAGTGATCATGCAATGGTATCAGGATCACTATAGCTAACAAGTGCAGAATCCTGCAAGTCCCAAGCTCTAAATCCAGGCAGTGGTCCACAAACACAAGCAACAAAGAGTCACAAAGCCCTTATTAGGAGTGGCTGAGTCATCACTCCCAAGATGGCAGCTTAGTACTATGGAATCATATCAGGCTCTTGCAACCCTAGCTTAGGAAGCAACATGCCAGAGCAAGCCAGCCAGAGCAAAGGGCAATGCTGAATCTTCCCTGAACCAATACAATGCACTGAGATTCTACCTACGGGAAGCTCCTCAAGATACAGAGGACTTTTGCTCACATTTAGCTATATCACCCTTCTGTACATCAGCCCCAGACCTATGTCTTGAACCATGAGAGCTGTGACTTGAACCATGGAGTAACCCTCCAACTTCTTCCCCCTCTGTACTTCAGAAATGCCAATACAGCACTGCTGTGCTTCTCTAAATCTTACTATACTTCCTGCTACCTTGCCAAGCTCAAGGACTGACCCAGTTCTACCAAGTCACATCCTTTCTTGATGACCACCTAGCTAGAAGTCTGCAAAGAGTTCAGAAGCTAAAAAGAACTTAAAAAATTACTGACTAGCCATCAACAACCTGCTCTAGAGTGAGTGTGCTCTGAGAGCTGGCTACTAGCCAGAGATCAAACAAGCCAATCCATAATCTTCAAATATGGAAACTGGTTTTCTTGTTTCTTCCTCACCCAGCCTGGTACTACAGCCTCCTGTGGAGGTAGAGTCATAGCAGGCTGTGGAAGTGTGACAGTGCTGGCTAAGCTGAAGGCACAGAAAGGAAAATTGAAAACCCACCTCATTGCTTTCCAAGGAGCCTTCACTGCTGACTCCCAGAGCTTTGGTTAGGCATTCACTGCTGCTGCTGCTACTCCTGACAGTTGCCAAGTTGTTGGTGAAGAAAATGTTATCCTCTAAAAAGGAATAGGAAATAAAAAGTTTGAGGTTCAACTTCCTTACACTCAGTGCTGTTGCTGCTACACAATTACCAGCAAAACCTGCTGGAGTTGTAAAGGAAGGAGAAACCCAGAGCAAGCTTCATATGCAGCACTCATGACACAAGATGATTCCAAGACAGAAGTATCACATGTCTGATCCCAGGCACTAATCTTTCTCCAAGTCAGTTTAGTACCACAGAGAACAGGAAGGTTGAGCGTGCGTGTTTCTGTGAGGCTCTTGATTATGGGGTAGAAAAGTGGATTAATACTACCAAGCCTGCACTCCCATTAGTACAGGAAAGGCCTTCCCCTGAGCCCAGAGCCGATGCACAGCCATGTTATCCTTTATTAACTTAGGAACTGCCCATTGATCTTTCCTTTGTGCTGCTTCACAGAATGATGAGGTTGGAAGGCACCTCTGGAGGTCATCTTGGCCAAACCCCTGCTCAAGCAGGGTCACCTACAGCAGGTTGCCCAGGACCATGTCCAGGAGCATCTCCAAGGATGGAGACTCCACAACCTCTCTTGACACCCTGCTCCAGTGTCCAGTCACCCTCACAGTAAAAAAAAAAAAAAGCCACCAACAAAAAAACCCAAAAAACATTTCCTTATGTTCAGAAGGAGCCTCCTGTCTTTCAGTTTGTGCCCGTTGCCTCTTGTCCTGTCACTGGACACCACTGAAAACAGCCATGCTCCAGCTTCTTTACACCCTCCCTTCAGATTATTTGTACAAATTGATGAGATCCCCACTAAGTTCTCTTCTGTCAGCTAAACCATCCCAGCACTCTCAGCCTTTCCTCACGAGATACTCCAATCCTCAGCATCTCAGCAGGAAAGGAACATGCAAGCCAAGGGGTTGGTCTTACATCCAGGTGTGCACTGCAAGCCAGACTGTTTTCTGAGACAGTGACTTACCCCTGCTGCTGCTGCTCTCCACATCTTGCTCATTAATTGGAGAGGTAACATCCCGATTCCGGATACTGTCTGCTTCACAGCTGCCATCATCATTGAAGGTAACATAGCCCTGAGGAGGGACCTGCTCTGTTTGCAAGAGGAAAGGAGAACAAACAAAGATTAGGATGCAAGTTACCAGGGAGGCTCCAGCAGGAAAAACAACCACTTGGGGATTTGAAAATAATCAAAAGAAGACACTGTCTTCAAAACTAGCAGGCTTCAGTCTAAAAAGCACAAAGAAAAAACTGAGAAGCATATACCTGCAGTCTCCCTCACAAACTCACATCAGCTGTACTTGATTTAGATGGTTGCATTGAAAAAAAAGCCAGAGGAAACTGCCTCATAGTAGAAGTGCACCTTAAATAGCAGCTTTCAGGATTTCCTCTCCTCTTCACACGGCAATTGTCAAAGGGGAAAGACATCTGCTTAAGAGAGCAAGTGCCAGCCATGTCCCATCCGCATCTGTGTTAAAACACTAGTAGCATCCCACTACGATTTAAGGGGCCGACAGCATCATTTTGATATAGCCACTACCCATGGGATAGTACGTATCTGTATTAAGAGGACAAACCGAACTTTGAACATGCTTTAAGTCCATAGTCTAGGCTATTCTAGACAACTAGGTAATCAACCTGAGAAATACCTATGGCTATGACACACACACAAGAAAACAAAACTCATACCACTGCATCCAGGGGCTGATGTCTGAACTGGGATCATCTTTCTCTTGGCCTATTGCAAAGGTTTTGTAATCTCATTTTTAGTAGTATTTCAAGCATCAGGGAAGACAAAACTGACAGGTCTAGGAGCAGCAAGTTCACTTCCATGATCTATGATTTCCTGGCCTGCGTGACCACTTCCTCTGTCATCGGCTTGAGAAGGGTTCTCGAACTTTTGAGCCTATCTCAAAAAGGGAAACTGGACTGTTCTCAAGAGTCAGGGGAACAGTAATTGAGGTAAGAGTAGTGTTTGTTGCAGAGAAGTGTTCCACTCATCAATATTCAGCCCTGACAAAAGAGTTCAAGGGGCTTTCTTTTTAAACCAGAGATTGGATAGCCTTGTATGATGGTGTTCACCATCTCTGTTTCTGTACAGACCACACGTGAATCCCAAATGAAGAGAAAAAATTGTTGGCACAGAAATAGCTGCAATGCATTTGAGACCTCAGAGGACTCTGTTAGGCTTCTAACTATTCTCACCATAGCGAGACTGCTTCTTTCCCCCGATTCCAACTGCTGTTATCTTAGCCAAAGCCTGGGGTCCGTCATGGATGCTGGGACCCTTGGTCCTACGAACAGGTCTCTGTCTCTGGGGAGCAGAACATGATTCATCTGAAGAACTCAGCTCTTCATATTTTCCTGTAGTTCAAACACAGATTGTTAGCAGGACAGTAATTCATTTACCTACTTTATTTGCTACTGGTCCTATAAATGCAGTGGGGAAAAAAAAAAGAGAAACATTAGAAGAGGGAGAGTGAAACAGTTTAACTAGGTCAGAAAAGGGTCAGCAGACAAAAAGAAAGTTGGATCCATACCTCTTCCATCCTCAGAAATGCTGGAATTTCCAGGACAGACCAGCTAGTACTACCCCATAAATACAGTAACACATTTTCAAAATATCAAACACCTCTCTCCAGGTTATATCTTAAAATGAAGAAGCTAAAACATCTCTCTATTACCTGGGCCCCTGCAGAAGACCTTGGGCACTGGGGCTGCATGCAAATCTATCAGCCCCACAATCTTTGTATGTCCATACTTCATGGCCAGTGTCCGTGCTGTGGCTCCAGTGTTGTCTCTGACATCTGCCTTCACTCCCTATAGAAAAAACATGTTTAAAATGCACAGAGCAGAGGGCACTATACACAAAAATTCAAAGTCGAAGAATTGTCTTAGTTCCTCCATCAGAAACATAGGCTCATGTTTGATACACAGTTCAAGCTCCACTAATACTTTGTTGCCTTTCTAGTTATCCAGTCTCCCCAGTCCCTGAATGCTGAGTAGCCCAGGTATATATAGCTCTTGTGCATTGCCACAGGGAACTAGTTTGTTTCATCTGAAAATTGTTTTGCATTGCTGCCTCCTTCTGGAAGTAAGATGGACCAGTTAAATGGGATATTAAAAACAAATTGTTTAACACTGAGACATGCATGCTCATAAGTGTTTTGGAGGCAGAACATGCCCACTAGCCTAAGCATGCAAACCTGTAAACACAATATAGAGATTACGGCTTCAGCTGTTTTCTAATTCAGTCATTATTCAGTTAAATCTGGGCAGTTAGACCTCACTCCTATTCATGCAATGTCAGTGTAAAATCAGAGCACTAGCCTTCAGAAAGCACATGCTTTGAGAACAGTCCTGGAAGTCTGGGACTTCAGAGGTGACTGTCACCAAGAATCAAACATAACACTGTAAAAAGTCTGGTGTCAATCTTGTGGTTCTTCCTTTGAGGGCTGAAACCACTGATTTTCAGCTTTATAGAGAACTGTCTAGACACGTACGTGATTGAGAAGGTACTGAACAATTATCTCATGGCCAGAAGCAGCTGCTTCCATCAGAGGTGTATATCCATACACAGGCTCCCTAGAGAGAGAATAAATGCACACATGGATGAGGATAATCAAAGCTGAAATATGGTGCAGTCTTTGCCATACCCTAATAGTGTATCTCCAGCCTCTACCCTCAGCTGATTGCAAACTCTACCATGTATCGGCTGTTCTACTGCACTCTGGTCTATCTCAGTAAAACTCCCAGTGGAGATTCAGTAAGTGTTACTCTATTTGGCTCACAACAACAAATTACTCTTCCAGCTGCAGATCTGTCTTTCAGTGGCAAAATCAGTTTTGCAGGAGCTAACAAAGCAGGAACCTCTTGTTGACCTCATGCAATTCAATATGCATAAATGTACAGGCAATGCCCAAGGCACAGGAGTGCACTGTGCACTTTATAAAAAACCCAAGCTGAACTCCAAGTACAGAGAAAATTCAATAGAAAGACTTGTAAAGTGCACTTGAGTTCAGAAGGTGTTGCACCTGTTTACTTTCAGACTTTAGCCCATAATTAAACAAGCAGTAAATCTAATTTCTCTTGATCCTAGTTAAATAAACACTGACAACATGGGCAGACTTCACTGTTCAGTTTGCAGGTCACCTTCCTTGCATTAGCTAATAGAGCATGCCATACTTCCTAAGGTAAAGGAGGAAAGACAAAAATAGGCATCTTCTCTATGTTTGAGTGTGCTCCTGTGCCAACTGCTGCTTTCACAGCTGAAATGAGATACCTTTTGAGAAATTAAATGACAAATTCCTCCTTACTTGCAGTTGGCATTTGCCCCATTGTCCAGTAAAAACTTGACCATCTGCTGATGTCCGGCACTGGTGCAGTGAAATAAGGCAGTCCAACCATGAATATCCTTCATCTCCAGCTCTGCGCCTTGCTTCAAGAGAACAGAGAATGTTCTTTACTGCACCCCTTCTGCTGGGTCTCTTAGCCACTGCCCCTCTGTGCTGTGATACCAAGATAGTTTAAATCCCTGTCAGAAAGCTGAACTCACAAGAGAACACAAATTGCACACTTTGGCTGCAAGCAGTGGAGAATCCTACCCTGTGCATTTAAACCCTGTAGTGTGGCTTTACGTATTTATTATGGGATACACACCTGTAGAAGAAAGTAAGCAACACTTTCATTTCCACAGCTGGAGGCCAGCATGAGTGGTGTTTGCCCTTCTGGTGTTGGGATGTTCACATTCACTCCCGCTTCCAGCAGCAGGTGCACAATGGTGTCATGGCCAATGTAGGAGGCATACATCAGTGGAGTCCAGCCACCACAATTCCTCTTATTTAAATCCAGATCTCCACTAAATAACAGAGAAAAGAATTCAGCTGAACTACTGTCCTGGAGCTGTAGGTCACAGTAGGCTCCTGCAGCCTCTTGCTGCCTTCACTGTACTGAAAAAAAGCTGAAAAAAATTCTAGCACTGAAGCCTGCATGGGAATTTCTACCAGCTCTAGCACAACTTCCAACAAATCACTAAGGAGATAAAAATTATTGGCAGACCTGCCCCTTGAAACTTTGTGTCTAAGAACCCGTTGGAGTTCAGCAATGTGCCCCCATTTGCAAAGTTAGACCAGCCTGTACAGGAACCAGTGAAAAACCATAACGGGCAGAAAGTAGCTGTAGACCTGTGCCCTCCCCAGCCCCTCCTTACCGCTGAATACACTCCTGCACCACTTCATACTGGCCGACGGAGGAGGCTGTATGCAAGTCCAGGGGAACATCCAGCTCTTCCCGACAGATCATCTGACCAACCCCATGCCACATGGAAAGACTGCGGCTCAGCAGCTCCGACTCACTGGCTTCATCACTCAGCTCTGACATCCTGCCCTGAGTAACTAAAGCAAAGCAGAACTTTTAGCTGCTGATCTCCATTTTCTCTATTGGCACTACAGCTCCAAGGTGCCATGGGCTTGGAAGGCAAGACATTCTTGGAGGTATAGTGCTTCAAATTCCTACCTCTACTTTGATCACCTCCTTAGCCTGAAGCAGTAAGACTTGCTGAGGAGTTTTTGCTGGCAGTTCTTTCTTCCTGCAGTGGACTCTGGGACTTGAATACACTAGAAAAATAAAAGCCAATAATGCTATAAAACCATCTTTCAAATCTCATTTTAAGACTTTGGAAGCACTAGCTTTATTTCCCCCCCTTCTAATCAAAATATGCCTAAGGCAGCTTTGGATACCCTTGTCAAGAGAAGACTAAATGCCTATTTAAAGTGCTGATGGCATGCTCAGTGTTATATAAAAGGATGTAATGTTTGGTCTGCATGTTTTGTAATTCAGACTGAGAATTAAGAATTCATGTGTCAGACGTTCCTGGTCTTTCTCCATCTGTCTTATATTACAGGATGGCCCTGCTTAAATTAAGACATAGTCATTAATAATGACAACTGTCCACTGCTCTCAAAAGTAGTTAATATCACCTGAATAGGGTGCACACTTCATTATGTCATCAGGTTGTAAGTAGATTGTTTCTACCATTTATTGTTTCAGCACTTCAGAAGCAGCCCAGTCCCATCTCTGTGAATCTTGGAAATTACTGAAACACTTTGAGCAGCAGTGCACCTGCCCATTCATTATATGAGCATGTCCACTGTCCTGCAGACAGTAACTTAATTACAAAGCTAGTACAGTTTCATGACTGTCTGAAAGGTTTATTTCCCATTCCTAGCCTCAGGGAGCAATTGCATATTAATCATTTTAACCACTCACAGGAGAGTGTTCTTGTTTGGCACTTCATAAAAATCTGTTTGATGCAGCTGCATCTATCATCTGAGGTTTTCAGCTGCAGTTTCAGGCTACATCCAAGTCAATCCAACAGGAAGCACTTTCCCCTCCCTGTAGTCTCATTGCCCACCATGCAGGACTTCTGGGGTTTGCCTGGTCCCACTACATATTATGTTGGGCAGCTAAGACGACATAAAGTATTCTTTCTTTTTCCTGATAACTTCTGGCCTGTTTAATTCCTCAGACTGATTCAGTCTGGGGTCATGCAAATGCCAAATTTGGCATAGATGAAGCATAAAAGACAGCAGGAACATGCTTCGAAGCAGCAGTTGCTCTTTCAATTGCCTCAGCTTAACATTTCAAAACCATACTTCTATTCTCTAAAGAACATAAGCAAAACACCTGTAATTCCCACCTCTTTACTCCCCAGCTGGATCCTTTCTCCCACACCTTGCTTTTTTCCACACCTCCTTCTTCAGTATGTTAAGACTACAAAAGCACCAGCCATTCTACCTAATCAGCAGGTGCTGCTAATAAAAGTTTCCTTTCTTAAGACAGCTGCAAAAGTACCTGTTGTAACTAATAGCTGCAATTTGTATTACACTGGCAACCCAAGAGCCTCTAGCAAGAATATGCAGGGCAGAACACAACAGAAAGACCTGAACACTTCACAATCAAAATACAAGGAGATACAAGTGGATTTAAGTGGATCATAAACAGGAAAAGTAGGACAGTTTCTCACTACAACAGATTAAAACTGCCCCTGGAAGGCAAAAAGGCATATTCACAGCTAGTTAAAGGAGGTAAAATCCAGGACAGTTTGGAGAAGAACATTCAGATGAAAGTGAAGCTCACTGTTCTCTCTGCAGACCTCCTTGTTAATTGGATACATTAACTATAAAAATCACACATTTGGTCTTCATCAGGATCAGCCCCACATCAGGTACAAGTTACCAACACAACTTTGACAAGTTGATCCACAGTCAACAGGGCAATATTGACATGACAGAAAGGTTATGCTTGACTCCAGAATATTCAAGACTCTCAGTCTCATTCCTATCACCTGCACTGTGCTCTAACTGCCTACATCTTTACTTTTTTTTTTTTTTAAACTGAGATTTCACCCCAGCCTGAACTGGAGCATGATGTCAGCTGTGCAAGCACCTGAGAAAATACAAAGGACAGCTGAACAGAATTCAGAGGAGAATAATAAAAGGGATCAGAAACCTAAAAACTGAAATGAAAAGACTGGGTGAAATGAAATCAGGGTTTTCTGGTCTAAAGAGGAGATGCCTGGAGGGATTGTGGATAACAGCCTTCAAATACATAAATGGTTGCTGCAGAAAGGATGACAGAAATAATCTATTCCTGTGGCCATGGTGAATATAACAGGCTTAAGTTGTAGCATGGAAGATTTGGTTAGAGACCACAAAAATCCTTGTAAAAGTAAAAACAAGAGCACTGTAATGGATTACCAGCAGAGATTCGGTTGCTAAGAATAAACTAGACGAAGACGACCTGAACATTTATAGGCTGTTCTCTTGCTCTGGGGCAGAGCAATTAAGTTAACATTTGCTAGAGACCTTCCTCAGCCCTGTGAGGCTGTTATTAATATTATATTTACTACATCAACACCTAGCTATTTATCAGAATCAGAACTCTACAGTGCTGAGACTCAGAACAGGCAGCAAACACTACACTGTCGTAGATTCAGAGAGTTTGCTGTCTGAGCAGATGAGAAAAGCAGAAGGCAGAAGAAAAGAAATATACCATTAAAAACTTAGTATGAAAACTGCAGCAAGAAGTGCTTTAGTATACCTTTTTGGAGGATATGCCTAAGGAACACGTGACAGTGGATGAAAGAGTGGCAAAGAGCCATACTAAAATACATGGGAGGCAATCTGAAGAAGCAACTGAGGGAATCAGTCCCCAACACAGAACAAGTCCACAACTGCTTATTAATCACACTCATCAGGCACCATTACACTGCCCTGGCTCTACTAAATTCATTCTCTCACATCCTCTTCCACAAGCACATGTAACACCCACGAGTCCTTCTGTCCCAAAAAAACCACAAGACACCCATGACAGCACAAGTGTGGAGGTTGTTGGAGTTGACAACTGAGCCATCAAGCTGATAACATGCTTCATTTCTGCTCCTGACTTAGTTCTATCTCCACTAAATTCAGCAACAACCTATTGAAGGAAATAAGAAGCCTTGTTACATCCTTGTATAGGTACAAATAGTTGTTATCAGCTCAGTCACAACAAGCGCTGGCTGCCAGAGCATCTCATCTTTGCACTACTGTATTCTGCTGACTGACCAATGATGGGTATACACATTACAGCTGTAACAACCACATCAGGTTTCACAGGCATGTGAGAGAAAGTATTCCTACAGCACGAGCTCCAGCTGAGGACCCACAACACCTAGGTTCAATCCTAGGTGTGCCTGTTGAAAAGACGCCAAACTCTTCATTTGTACCACACATCTGTGCCAGTGCACTGGCACTCAGGCATGTTAAAGCACATAATACACTCTCAGAAAGACAAGAGAAGAGGCACAAAAACACTTCAACAGCCACATTAGGGAGCATGTTTCCCAGGACGGAGGTTATGCCTGACAAGGCACAGCACTCCAAGGCAGCTGGACACCACAGTCCCCGGGGCTCGATGCCGGACAGGCTCCAGTGTCACAATGATGCGCCTGAAGAAGAGCAACCCGGGTTGTAGCTGTCAAACTGGTAACTATGTGGCCGTTCCCAGAATTCTCACAGCAAACAGGTTTTCAGGCATGTTATCACTACGCCTCACCGGGCCACAGTTCTCCCGAGGCCCTCCTAGGAACAAGGTCTCGACGCAGCGGCAGGGTAGGCGCCGCTGGGGTGCCCCGGCCTAACCCGCCGCGGTGTCAGTAGACCTCAGCTAGAGGACTAGAACCCCTTCGATCATGGGCCCACCGAGACCGGCGACCGCCTAGGGATGGCCCCATAGGCGGCTATTTCCAAGCCAACCCTCCCCACAGTCACCGGAGAACAACCACCGGACGGGCCGGCCCACCCCGCCCCGCCCCAGGACCCACCACCCACTCACCTGCACACCCGGTAAGCTCCGCTACCGGAAGCCGCCCCGCCCGCGCAAGGAATGCTGGGAACCCTCTGCCCAGCCCAGCCTCTAGGACTACAAAGACGAAGAGCCTCCACGGTGGAAAAGAAGGCTCCTCCCCTTGAGGCGCTGGGCCAATACAAGGTGACTCTGTGAGAGGCGGAGCGAAGACCAGCCAATGGAACTCAGGCTCAGCGGGAGGGCGGGCAGTTCTAGAAGGCGGGGCGGAACCGAGCC
>JANZLQ010000064.1:2668638-2698585 GCA_026212715.1 Elanus axillaris | reverse complement strand
GGGGGGAACGCGGGGGCAGCCGCTGGTCGCGTTGCCATGGCGACGAGGGCGCTGGCGAAGGTGCGCATGCGCGGGCAGGCCCGCCATTTTGGCGGTTGCCAGGGTGTTCCTTCAGCGGGTTCTCTCAGGGCATCGGCCTGACGCTGCTGGTCCCGAAACTTGTCGGTGTGGTGTGGCAAGTGCTGAGGGCAGGGGTTAGCTCATCCCCAGGGCTGCGTGCCGGTGCCTACCGCCCCGAAGCGAAGGTTTGTTTCCCGCCGTCGCTTGCATCTTTCTCGGTTTCTCCCTCCTTGCAGTTACACCCAGTGAGGCTCCCGAGATGGATGTGACACGAAATGTCAGTTCTAGTGACGTGGAGAAGCTCAGGATTTCACATCTCAATTGGCCCGTGCTCCCCAGAAAGTGCCTGTTGTGTTACAGCTGTCTAATAAGTCTGCACTTTGTTTTAAACCTTAGAGTACTGCTTGCTTCCCAAGAAGATGCTGTATTGGATGGCTGATAAGTCAGATCCAGTATAACATCCTTAACTTGGGAGACGGACCTTCTCTCAAGTTGGCAACAGGAGCCACATTAGGCTGTTGTTTTTATCCCCATGGGCCTCCCCTTGCCCTTAGCAACCTCTGCTTACTGTCAGAGCATAGTACTCCATCCGGCATTGGGGATTTCCCTCCACTTTACCTAAATCATATCCAGGGGTTGTCTGGCATGAACAAAGCTGCCACTGTATGGATATGGCACATGAAGTATTTGCAAAGGCACTTTGCAAGTTGTAAACTTCCCAGAGCACAAGATGAGTTTCATTTTGTGTTCAGAAGAGTGTTGTTGGTCCATGCCAACACAAGTAACAGTGATGGTGTAATAGTACGAGCAGTCATTTCAGTACTGAAAAACTTAAAGTCACAAATCTCTTAACCTTTCTTTCCAAGCAGAAATTATTTACTCTCATGTTTGATTACTGAGGAAACAATGCAATTGTAGCATAAAACTTAAAAAGCAAAGGTTTTCTGTGAGGATTGATTATCTAAGTTTTTAGTACAGCAGTAGTCTCAACTGTGTTGTCTCAACTCCTCAAGTACATGTGAACATGAGGAACACATGAGGAAAGAGTCTGCTTTATAAACACTGAGAGGTCAAAATCCAGGAGCGTGCCTACTCTCAACTATTTTTATACAAATCCAGTGGAAGAAAAGCAAACCTAAATAATTTTATCTATCATTTGAGCAGCAATGAGGGGAATGTGAGAGAAATAGGGAAAAGGAGTAAAAACTAGATGAGAGCAGAAATGTCAGCCTTGCCTTCACTGCGTTTCTTCCTTCTCCATGCAGGCAGTGTCAACATGCCTTTGAGAAAAGGGGGTTAAGGGAATCTTAGTCACCTTTCTGAGAACGCAGTTACAAGTCAGTCTGGCTAAGAATTCTAAAAAATGCTTCATAAATGAGGGGCTAAACTGCCCCTTGTGTGGCCCCAATGATGGGTGTATATGGTGAACAATGCAGAAAGCTCTCAACCCTCTGAACTCAGGTGGGAAGGAATGACTCCAGAAATGCAGATTTTATTGCTCACTGCTGACAGTGGAAACCCTGGGAGTGTTGAGAATTCTGCTGACCTTGAATGCACCTGCTTTGTTCTTGTTTTGTACTGATATTATCCCTTGTGTTCTTTCATGAGGTGTACTTATGCTCATCTTTCATTTGATTGAAGGGAAGCTGTTTGAATGGCCTCAGAAGAGCAAAGTGAGCGTACAGAGCATCCATCTGAGCCTCCTGCAGCTCCTGTTCAGAGTAACAGAACATTTCAATGGGGAGCCATACTTGCTGCAGTGAAAGATCAGCTCCCATCTCTGGACTCTGACACCTCCACAGTAAGCACTGGAAACTGCCTTTCTTTCTCACTGCCTTTTAGAAAAAGGTCTCAAAAGCAAGGTCACCTTAGCCAGGCATTTCTGAGGAGCTAGTATGGTATCCTTGATGGGCTACCTGTTCTGACTGTTGTAGCACTGTGCATTAATCCAGAGCCTTCTGGATTATCTCTAATTGTCAAAGTTCAATTGTCATTTCCTTTCACTGTATTCTTTGGAACCTGAAAATGGGACTGATTTCTCTAGACAATAAGTGTTGCTAGTTTAGGAAGGGGAAGGTGGTGGGCATCTTGCAGAATGAGTCCACATTTCTTTCTTTGTTCAGTCAAAAATACACTATGAAAGAAGCATTCATTTAAAATGAAATAATGTTTTATGCTTGAGAGTATTATGCTATTCATTCCAATAATGTACTTGCCAGACAGTAGGCTTGTTAGTATGTTTTTTCTATGTATGGGATTCACAGGAAAGTGATACTCCTGAAGACTTTGTGGTCTGCTGGAAAAAGCATTTGGCAGATATTTAAATCCTGGATTCTGCTTTTTTGCCTGCCCATAATTCTCCACAAACCATGTTGCCTTATTGTGCCTCAGTTCTACCTGCAAAGAAGCATAATGCCACTACCTTTTTAATATAAAGTGTAAGATCGATGGATATTGTGCAGTATTCTTCACCCTTACAGGTTGTTTACTTTCTGGATCTTAGTGTTTGGGACAGGCTGCCTCTTGGCTGCTGAAGATCTCTGTTTAGAGGACAGCAATGATCTGATGGAACTAATAAAAGTGCCTCCCTCTCTAGTGCAAGATGCTAGCTCTGTCATTGACTTTTCCAAAGTGATAATGTGTCTCAAGACTCAATTATTAGTGGCCTTTTGTCCAAATGAGAATATATTGTTAATTTTCAAACAAGTATAAACTTGAAAAAGTATTTTTGAATGCTTAAAGGATATATTTGATTCTAACTTAATATGGCCCTTAATGATATGAAGGGAGTCTTGTGAGCAGTGAAGGAGCCAGAAATACCTCCATGGGGTATTTATTACTTATTATTAATCAGTCATCAAAAGCAGTGTGATCTAGTGGATAAAGTGTTGATACGGATTCCATGACTTGCTTTCTGCACTTGGCTCTGTCACTAACATGTTGGACAAATTATATTGCCTAACTGCTTCTCAGTTCCCCTCTACCTAAATTGTATTTTAATTATTTAAAACAACCATTGTGGTTTAGTATGTATCTGTATACTACAGGTTAAGGCCCAACCCTCAGAAGTTATTTTTAGGCATTTTTGTATAAGAGTACCATAAGGTTAGGATAGAGAGATAGCTTTGTGCTTTGCTGCCAAATACCGTTCTATAATTAAATCATGTTGAACATTTTTTTATGTATAAACAGTCTCCAAATTCTCTGTTTCTATTACATGTGGAAAAAATTTCCTGCTGAAGGAACTGAGGCAAACTATTTGGCACTTAAATACTACCCTTAATTTGCATTCAAAAGATCTGGTTGTATAATCCCTCTCCTGCTTAATGTGAAACAGTAGCCTGCTGAGCCTGCAGTTTCAGTGCTGCACCTTTGTCCGACCAGTTTCCACTTGTGTGAAGATACATTTATGCATCTGAGATCTGTAACCTCATTGGGCTGTGCTCCTGCATATGAAAAGGGCACTGACAAATGTGTTTTATGGCCTGAAGTACTTTCATTACCCTGATACGCAATTTATTAAGAGGAAAGAAGTTCTGTTGCAGTTTGCTTCATGCTAAGAAAAATTAATTACACCAGAGAGACAGAATTCTCTGCAACGTGAGTTACTGAAAATGTACACTTGCAAAACAAAGGGACAAGCAGGAAATCTGTGTCCTGACTGCTGAGGAGGTGCTTAATCTCACGTTGGTGTCTATGCATAAGGATTTATCTCAAATGCATACCTTATGTTCAGAATAGAGATTTTCAAAGCTATTTAAACTCTGTCCAACCAAATCTAGATACTGCTTTGCATTCTAAATAGTGAATGTCAGGGTCCTGATTGCAATAATAAGCCTCCATGTCCCTGCCCACCCTCAGCTGGGGCTCCCACCCACATGCCCAGCAGCTCTATTTAAGCTCAGCTCTGGGCCTTCACTCTTTGTCTGAGCTATGTTGGAGGAGTACTGGTTTATAGCTATAGTCTTGCTTGATTCAGACTTTCACGTGTGAGTTGACTTTCAGGCTTAATCTCCGACCTGCCTCATCACCACAATATTGCTTTATGAGATCGGGATTCTTGACTCAACCTGGTCACTACCTTTGGTCTGTCCTGCTTACTCCTCTTATGTAGTGTGGGACTGGGCTTTGCCTGGTGAGGCCCTTGCCTCTCCAGTTATGTGCTTCCCTTCCTAGCTCCCCTTCCCTGAGGGAGCAGTGCTGCTTTTGGTGCGCTGTGATGGTGAATGAGGTAGCGTAAAGAATCACTTGGGAGTTAGAGAACTTGCCCACTCTCGTCATCGCTTTGCTCAGAGGGATGTTAATTATCAAGCTCCATGCTAATTCAATGTTTTACATGGTTTTTACAATTGTACCTTGCTCAAATGTTCGGCCACCGTAAGACAGCCTAGGTTGCTGAGCGTTGGGCTATCAGATTGTGACTGCAGAAAAAATTCTTGTCTCTGAACTTCAGTCAAATGATAACAACATAGGATTTGTCATTTTTAAAACAGGTATTTCGGTGAGTGTTACAGTCTTTAATTTAATTTCTCTTTCTTTGTTTGCAGTCTGACTGTGAGAGTGATGGGGAACTTTTCATTTTCCAGCGGGAACAGCCAAATTTAATTCCTGACCTGTCAGAAGAACTGATGGAGATTTCCCTGGAAGACTCAAACATGCAGGTTGTTGGCTGTTGTGTGCAGGCTGTAGTACTATATCCCCAATCTTCTGGTTGTCTCCAAGAGTGGGCAGCTGCTGTTATTTGACCTATTTGACTGAATTGTGTGATAGAAGAGCATTGTTCACAGTGCTTTCTCCCGCTAAAGACTAGATCTTTCTTTCTCTTTATACACTGACCCTTTAAAGTTTTCTCTGTTCTTGAGATTTTTAGACTGGTTTTGTCCCATCTCCTTGCAGTTTTTATTACTGTCCTTTTACTGGTTCTTTTTTTCCTGTGCACTAACAGTAACACTGTGCAATGACTCCTAAATTTTTCAGGTTTTGAAATAATTTCAGCCGCCATTTTATGTAGAATTAGTTAGGACAGCATAATAAGGACGAGTGTGAAGTTTATCCCTTGAACAGCTTTTCTGAGATAAAATTATTACATTGCTTCTGCAGTAATGAAGATTAGCCATCATAGGAAGCTGGAAGAGGAGCAGCTGACCCTACTGTTCCATCATGGGAAAACTAACATTGTGCTGATTTTTCCCTGTTGTTTATCTTGTTGTAAGAAATGTCATATGATGAGCACATGTAAGGAAAATTAATTTCAAGGATGTTTAGCACTTCCTGAAGTTAAAGTCTCTGGAAAGTTAACAGTCTTACTTTTTTTCATGATGGATATGGTGTGTGCTGTTTCCGGATGGTATCTGAATTGGACCTGCTATCTTCCAATCACTTTGTTTTGGTTTATTGTCAGCTTCTAAAGCTTAGGGAGATATGACTTTCTGCATGTATGTATTGTTTCTACCTGTAGCAAACCCAGGAAACAGAAAGACACCCATGGGAAGTCTGGAATGGAGATCTGGAAAGTTTTGGCTTTCAGAAAAAAACAGATGGTGCCCAAATCATTGCAAAAGAAGATGTACAAATGATTAAAGATGAGACTTCCAATCTTGCCAGCCATACGGAAGAAATTCCAAGCCAAAAGGGAGCTGTTCTTGAAGAGTCTCTTGCAGATTCCACAGATCACCTTGAAGAAAAAGAACTGGGCAGGAGACAGGCCAGGGAAAGAAGGAACTCTTGGCTTAATACAGCATTGTATGCGGAAGAACTGGACAGTAAAAGAGAGAGAAGAAAGCTGATAAAGACAAAGATACTCTCCAAAATAATTCTGGAGCCATCACCAGGCCACCCACAGCTAGATGTCAAGCCTCCCTCACATGGCATTAGCAACAGTCTAGAAAGAATCGCTAAGGAAGAAGCCTCCTCCAATGATCATCTTCAAGAACTGACCCCTTTGTCATTGCAGGTAAGTGGCCCAAACAAAAAGTTTTGGGGAGTGCTGCTTGTGGGGTGGAGGGAACAGTGTATTGCTTGCAGAATCCTACTAAAATAAAGAACTGAAATGCCAAATTTTGCATACACCACAGTGTTCTTTGTTGCTTTCATCATCCTGAACGTGGGTTTTGTTGGGTCATGTGCTATGCAAACTACCAAAAGCTCTTATAGAGCTGTCATTAAAAGTCTATAATGGTAGGAAAAGCCATAGCTCAGCAGCATGGTTCATGGTCTTACTCAGGAAAGCAAGTCACAACATCTGTCTCTGGGAAGACAGGGAAATCTTCTGGTCTCAGGCAGACTTTGCATTAAAACAGTGAGCTTTCTAGCCTTCCAGCTTCTTGTCTTTTCTGTAGCACTGGTATAACGCTGGAGGTGAGAAGAGGAGGTGGTTAGGGTTGTTCCTGAAGTCTTAAATCTCTTCCACCTAAGGAAGGTGCTTAGGTCTGTGGGATGACCAGCTCATGTGCTTAACTGGTATGTGGTCCCAGTGTGGAAAGGTTGTTGTCTTCAGTGCTATAGTTACACATCTCTACTTCCTTACTGATTTTTAAGGTTATTAGGATGTAAGCAGCACAGAACAGGAACCTCATATTTCTGTTAAAAGCCTTCTATAGAATCAGAGTACAGATGTTTCCTTTCCCCTTTGCCCTACACTCACAAAAATAAACTTTTTGGTGTTAGAGCTCTTCTATTATAGGCAAAGAATGCAGCTGCTTTCTTGTTTTTTGAATTGTGCTTCATCATTTAACCATGCTGTTATTGGAGGGGATCTTTTTCAAGTGATTCTAGGTGTTTAATTCCCATCTCCTCTTGTGTAAGTCAATTGCTCTATTAATTCAGGGGCCATGATTTTCCTTTCAGAACCTGTTTGATATCACTGACTTCAATGAACTGAAGTCTCATGCTTTTTGGTGAGTACTGAGAGCAGGCTCAGCGTATTCTCACTTTCATAAAGTGAGGGCAAAGCTGTATCCTTTGTGTGCAAGGTGTATGTGCTTAGATTTGAAAGGTGGTTGTTACTTCCCAGCTCAGCAAGGTACCTCAGTATATGTCAAGTAAAGTTGTTAAAACTAATAGACAGTTTCTTCTTGATTCTAATCATACCAGTTCATTTGAAAATGATTTTTTTTTCCTTAAGTCCCTTGCTGTATTTGAAATGGAATTGTGCAAATCTTCATTTCTTTTTCTTCTGGACTCTGTATAGTACCTTACAATAGTGCTATTCCTGTTATGGGTGAGGAGGATAAGCCTTAATACAGCAAGTTAGATGGTAGTTTGGTCTTTTTATTATAATGGTTTGTATTTAAGGCCTGTTATTGAAAGAGAAGCTTAATACTAACTGCATCACATTAAAGCAAATGCATGTGTTGTCTTTCTCTTCAGGCTGTTTGATAAAACAACACCTGAACTGACCTGTGACATGGTTCTCATTGTCATAAGCTCAGTTGTCAGTCATTCTTCACTCTTCCAGACTGATAAATCTCAATGACATTGTTAAACCAGCTTTGTCTTGGTATGAGAGACTTCAGCCTGTGAGTCTCATCAGGCTTTTACCTTTCATCAGCTGCAGCATGTAATATTAGAATAGATCTAATCATGGTTCAGGTATGTGTGAAGATTTATTGCTCAGAAAAGAGTATCTTGTCTTAAATGGGAGGGGCAGATGGCACAGGTTTTTGCAAGGTGAAACTGCTTGTTTTGGAGGCTGGTTCTGCTTTTCTAAAGCCCTTGAGTGGTCATACGAAATGCATGTTAGTTGGAGTTGTGACATAATTTTCATAATTGACAGCCACCTTCCTTTAAAAAATTCATGAGTACTTCTAAGTTCTAGTGATGATATTTCAGGTGGATGTGAATATTTTTAATTAAAAACTTTCACTTCAAATAATATTCAGAGGGGAGAGTGATCAGTGCTTTAAATGCATGTGAACTTCTGTCACCGCAGACTGGTTCTTATCCCTAAGTTAGCAGTGTGCAGTGCAAGCATACCTTCAGCCAGTGTATGTGTGATTCATAGCAATGAAATTGATGATCCTACCTTCAGTGTAGGATAAGCAGCTGTGAGATCACATCTGATGCTGACTGAACCTAGAGGAATGGGAGTTTGCCCTGGTCAGAATTTGGAGGGGGCGAGAAAAGGCTCTGGGCCTCATCTCAAAAAACTGAAAAGCCAAAAGTCCTTCTCATGTTAGTGGCAGTGAGAAGTTCTCAGCATTCTTCAGGATCAGAATATGTATGCTTGATCTTGCATCAGACCATCTTTTAAATCTGTTTTACTATCTCCAGTGGTTTTATGTAGCCTGTATCAAATGGGGTCATGATTCTCAGAGAAAAAGCCTCAGGAGAAGATGAAGCATCTGGATAGATGCACTGTCCAAAGAGATAGAGTAAATGCATTCCTTTCATTACAGCACTTCCTTGTGGAACTGCTTAAAGGAAGCTGGCAGTGTAGTTAGGGGCATCATCTTTTGGAGACGGTGAAAGGATGAACAAAGATACTTGGAAGGATGAACAGAGGGAAATAAAATATGTGGGTATCTGGTACTGTTAGTGGGTTTGAGGGATGAAGGGGAGTACTTGCTGTTGGAAAGACTCTACCATGTGAGAATGCATGTGGAAGAGCGAGCCATGTGGCGGACATAACATGAGTTATGTCCCAGCTTATGGCAAGACAGGTCAGGTGGATATCTAGGATGGACTTATGTTTCTTCTTTTAAGGAGCTGTCAGTTCAGTCCATTCTAGAAACATCTTCTAGACTTTGCAGTTTTAAGTGGGAAAGGAGAAGGTACTCCACCTTTGTTATAGTTGAGTGAACATTGATTAATCCTTCACTGGTTTCTCTTAGTACTTGTCCTGCACTTGGCTATGCTAGTTGTGCAGAGCCTTGTCAATGGCCTGAGGCAAGCAGCGTTGAAACAGTAAATATCCTTTTGTTCGTCGTGCCAATTGTTGAGGCTCCTGCTGAAGCAACTGTGTCCAGAGTGACACACTGGTTCATCTACTGGCTAGTGATAGTGACATAGTACTGGAGATAAGCAAGATGAACTTCCATGCGATTTGTGTATTTATATGTGCCAGAAGAATCTGATGGAGTTACTACAAAG
The DNA here is from genome assembly GCA_026212715.1 of Elanus axillaris. Lineage (NCBI taxonomy): Eukaryota > Metazoa > Chordata > Aves > Accipitriformes > Accipitridae > Elanus > Elanus axillaris. The sequence goes on along the minus strand of JANZLQ010000064.1, from coordinate 2,689,435 downwards.
AATGTGAGTCAAAGGGACTTTTATTTTGTAGCGGTGTTTTGGGAGTGAATTTTCCATCACATTTTGACTGTCTTCTTTCAGAATATTGAAAAAAGGGATCTAGACAAGATTCCTGAGGAGCTGGAGCAGCAGAAAGATAACACTCATGCAGAAGTTGCTTTCTCCTCAGCAGATCATGGTAACATTGCTAAATTAATACCAACTTTGGTGAAAATTTATAAAAACAAATAAAACTCAGGCTCCTGTGTTTAAGTTATCATCTTGAATATTGAAATCTTAGTGGTTTTTTTAATGTCTCTGTAAACCATGTTTAATTAGCCCCCCTCAAGATTTCATCTTGCTTTCATAGCTTGAAACTAGTGCTTTGTGGCCTGTCATGGCCTAAGAGCAAATCAGACAAGGTGGATGAAAGTTTGAAGTGAGTTAGAGCCAGATGACAACAGTATATTTATCATTCACCTTCTGACAGGCTGTATATAAAGGGACAATGTGAAAATGGGGAAAGGGTATATTGGGTGATCCCATGGCAGAAGACCACAACTGGTTATCCTTTTTCTTGCTCTTCCATAGAGACCTTCAGGAGAAGGGCTGAAAATCAGCTCATGGAAAAGCTAGAGGAGCTGTGTGCCAGGCAGTCCAGGACAGTGTCTCCACATTGGAGGTGGTCATCAGCCAAGCTCTCTTCCTTTCAAGAACAGCAAGAGAATAAGTAGGTCCTTTTCTGTCATACACACTAGGTAATCATGACTGCCAGTGGGGATACTTGGAAACTTGTGATGATCTATAGGAGCTTTTCTTTGTAGCCTCTGCAGAAAGCTGGTATTGTAGTTGGAATATGCTACAGGGATGTTGAGGGGAAAAACTAAGACTCAGTCATCCATGTACATTTGATGATCAATGGTCAGTATCCTGCCACCTTAGCATTCTCCATCAACAACTACCTTTGTCTAGACCTTACCAGATACTTGGGACAAAGGGGAAAGGCAGTAAAACAAGGCTAAGCAAGTTATTGTGGTCACATTTTTTGTCATCTAGGGTACCAGTTTCTCTTACTGGTACCTAAATTTAGCTAAAATATAGAGGATGATTTTTTGTGGATATCAGTGGAGATGTCAGTGCATCTTGGAAGGTTCTGTATGAAGGAAGTAGATTTCCAGGCTGTTTGGAGGGAATGGCATTAGTGGTGGCAGCACAGAGGAAACAATAGTGAAACAAGCCTGTAGAAGGGAAGGTGAAAAGTATCCTCATTGCCAGAGCAGGGAGAGCCATGAAGATGATTTGCACTTTGTATACTCCGAAGGATAAAACAGAATTTTCAAAGGAGGCAGAGAGGAAAAAGGGGCCTGTTTTTACTGATTGCCACTGGGCTCTTAAAACTTGTAGGCTCTTTGATACTATAACTGCCTGCCTTTGTTCTACAGAACAATTTGACATTGTCAGTTTTTGAGAACTAAATATCCCTCATCATGGTGGCTGTGGTCTGTATTCCTTGGGGGAAGCTGAGTCTTTGAGTTCAGCTTTGAAAGGTGGTGGAAGCAGAGTTTGAATCTGTACAGTAGCCAAGCACAAAGCTCCTTTCACAGTACAATTTTGATCATAATCCATGCCCTGCAGGACTTCTTGTCTGGATAAGGCAGAGGACATGCTGAAACAGTGTTTTCTATACTTAGGGGTGCTGCTTAGCTATCATCTTCACCAAGTTCTTTAAGCACAGACACGATGAGGTTATGGTGCCTGCCAGAGCCTGTAACCATGTACATAGATTTAAGAGATGCTAAACCACAGAATTCAGTAACATTCCCTGATGAGGAACAATGGTAAATTCTGGCTTTATTGTTAGTGAGAAGTAAGTAACAAAAAAGTGGGAAACTGAAACCTCTCTGCATCTCATACTTGTGAAATGTAACTTTAAAAGTGTTCTCTTCTTCCACATCTCTGTGACCTTAGTAGGAAGGCTAAGCCCCTCTTTGAGCTCAGGCATTCTCAGGAGAGAATAACTTGTCTCAGGACAAGTAAATGTGTGGGGATGCAGGCAGCACAGAAAGGACATGCAAATCATCCAGGGAAATAACATTTAGAAAGTTTCCATCTATAATGGAGTAGGCAGTAACTGCAAAGCAGTGCTTGCAGCTGAGATGGGCTAGCATTCTGACAGCACTGTGCACAAAACGGACATCCTTTGCTATGTTCCTGGCAAGCAACTGTAAGTGCTGATTTCTGTCTCCTGTGTGAGAAGAGGGCTTTATAGTCTGTTATAGGAGGCCAAATTCTTCTCAGTCTGCAACAGATTCTGGCAAATGTGTCTTATCCCTGAGAGCTAATGGTTGAAGAAAACAGTCACCAGAAGAAAACTTGTGGTTAATAAAGAGCTAATAGTTAACAAACAGCTAACCCATTTTGATGTAGTTGCCTGAATTTTTTTTTTTCCTAGACTAATAGTGTGAAGGACTATCCATAACACCTGGAGATCTTACCAGAAAGTATCTCTCCCTTTTTCATAATGGTTCTGAATTTGCATCCTAGAAATGATGAAAAGCCAACACCCAGTTGGAACAGAGTTAACTAATAGAGTCTAATTTGTTTCATAGTGCCAGTGACAGCTCCACTGAAGAAGAAGAGACTATGACAATTAAGGATGAAGCAGAAAGGAGAATGTAAGTTTCTTTACCAGGACCCTAGTTCAAATGATACAGTGTTCATTTTTGCTGAAACTAAAATAATTACTCTAATAGTGATTAGAGTGAGAGCTCTCCTACTGAAATATCTCCATTCCTGGTCTTCACAGCAAAAAAAGTCCCAGTAATGAAAGTGCTTCAATCTGGCCACAGGAGATCATTCTTTTCTGTTGCATGGTAAAGATACTTAAGCAAGAAAATAGTTGTTGATCCTTGAGGCAGTATAGCACCTTGTTCCTGTACGGCTGCATGGAAACAGCTCAAAAGACAAATAGAGTAGACCTGGGTGGCTGGGAAGCCTGACTCTTTCTCCAGACTTCTTTGAGTGACATGACAACTGGTTTTTAAATGACTCGGAACCAAACTTTGAAAATATGGTAGGGAGTTGACTCAGACAAACCATTATTTTTAGGAACAATAAAACAGGCTAGAATAGATCTTGATTTAAAGAGAATATTGAATACATTGTGTGGGCAGGGATGCTCTCAATTCTCCTTAATTGGAGGGGAGAGAGTGTGATGGATGGAATCCTGAACTGTAAATTCTTCAATATGCACAGATGCTAGCCTTTTCCTGTTGCTAAACTCAGGGCTTGATTCATACCGATAGGTTGTTAGATGTTTGTTTAATGTGAAGCAGATATGTCAAGCTTTAAACATCTTAGTGCCTATATGCTCTGGATTACATTTAGAAGTCTGATGCATGTAAATTCACATTACAGCAGCACAGAGGACAAGCAGAACATTTGTATTGTTGTGCCAGCCAATTACTTTTTTTTTTTTTTAATGGTGTGAGAGAATAAATGATTCGACAAGGAACAGAGCCTAAACACTTGATATAATTTAGAACATATAATCCAAAGCCAGCATTAAGCAGGAGCAAGATGATGCTTGGGGAACTCTCACTGGCACTGATGCAAATGCAGAAGTTGCATCAATGTCAGTCTGGACTGATGGAGAGCAGAGCTTAGCTGATTGGATTTTGATTTGTTTTAATGTTGCTAAAGAACAGACACAAATGAAATGCCTGGCAAATGTTATTCTGTTCTGTTTCTAAATAAGAAAACCTCATGGTCTCGGTAGGGCAAGATTCTGATCTCATTCACAAGGGTTCAATGCCAGTTTCACTCTTGTCTGGATGGAATTACTAAACAGGGCTACATATTCTGTAGTAAAATATACCTACATATTAGGACCTTGGAGCGTTAGTTGTCTTGATCTCCAGGCACTTAGCCTAGAAAATACGCTGTTGGTTTATCCCTGGAGTGCTCAGGTAATCAGTGCCATCTCTAGCACTATACTATAAGGCTGCTCTCCAATACATGGCACTCTCCTAAAATTACTACTACTTAGGCATACTCCTCAGTAGTCCAACCATCAATGTTAAATGTTGATTTGATAGTTCTGGATATGATGGCAGGAGATGTGAGATCCTTAAGTAGAAAGAATACTCTCCATCTGTTTTTTCTTTGTTCTGAGAAGCATAGGTTTAGTTCAGATAAGTACAGCAGGACAATGCTGTGTAAGCATACACACCACCTAACTGAATCATTAATATCCAACTCAATCTGTTACTCAGTCTGCATATTTTTCAGCTACCACTAAAATAAGGTATATTATTTTCTCATAATCACCAGATGAGCTACAAATTGATGGTGGTCATCCTGTAGCAGGTGACTTGAGAGACTCATCATTGAACAGAACTGCAAGACAAAATAACCTTATCTGCCCATTATGTCATGATAGGACATTTCAGAACAGAATACTATCACAATATTGTGGTTGGTGACAGTTTAGCAGTCTCATTGACCTGGAGGAGACAGGGATGAAATTAAGTCAAACTCTCAAAAATCCTAAAAGTTATTAGAAGAAGTTTTCTTACATATGTATTTGAATCCCAACCCCTGTATCCAAAGGCAACAAAAATCTGTAGACTCTAATTTCCATGCCAACATTACGTTTGTCAAGGCCTCTTCTAGTAGGTGCACATTGTGCCTGAAATGCAGAAGAAGTAGAGTAAATTACCAGTAAGACCACTTCCATGTTCTGTCAATGTAGTGTTTTGTGTTGCTTCAGTGCTTGTGCTGCTATTACCAATAGCTATTATTTGGGTAGATGGCCAGTCCTTGTTTGGAGCTGTCACTCATATGAGAAGTTCCTCAGAGTTTGAATTTACTTATATAATACTTTATCTTGATTAAATCAGGGTTTTATTTTCTTTGCAGGAGGGATTGCTCAGGGAAAAGCCTGCTACTGCAACAACTCCATGCAGCCTGTAAAGAACCCACAGAGCTTCTTCATAAAACATCTACCTTGGCTGAAAAACTTGAAGGCATAAAACAGGATCCAGAAAGTCTGGAAGAGATAGGTTCCTCTAAAATAAATCAAACCCAAAATTTTAAAGTAAGGCAAGAGACAAATAAGGTGATTCCCAGGAAACCAACAAGATTGAAATCAGAGAAAAGAAATACCCCATTGTCAAGCCATGGGGCCAATGGAGCCAGAAAAGAAAACAAAATGGAAGCTGAGAAGGTTCAAAATTCAGGAAATGCTCCAGAGTCTCCTCTAACTACAACAGAATTGCCAAGGTATCACACAAGAAAAGTTGTAACTGGTTTTGATTATGGTTTATCTAGCTGTCTAAGATTAAAGAACATTACTTATCCACTCTGTAAGTTTGAACAAAAGGATGTCTGGTTTTCTTACCGAGAAAGACAGCCAACCCTGGCAGCTATTGCTTAAAGGTTTAAAGGCAGCCAGACTTAGTAGGTCAGTAAACTGACATGGGATTGACATGCTATGGAACTTCTGACATAGTGAATTTAGCCAACTAAAGTTTTTATTCTATGTAAGAGGAGGATTACACTGTATTGATGTCCTTTATGAAAAACAGTACTGAGATTTACTAAGCATAGAATCATAGAAGATATGTCTGGAAGGGTCTATCTCCCTGTACCAATAGAGTGAGGTAAAATCTAATCTTTTCCTGACAGTCTTCATACAACTTGGTCTTGAAATCCTCAGTGGTGAGGATTCCTTGATTCCCCAGGTAGTACCTTTCGCTGCTTAATTACCCTTACAATTGTAAAGCTTTTCCTTAAGTCTAATTTTAATTATCGTATCTCCAATTTAAGCTTATTTTTTGTTCCCAGGAGGTATGGAAAATGGTTTATTCTCTTTCTCAGCATAAAAAGCCTTTTACAAATTGGAAGATGTATCATATCTCCCCTTGTAACTTTTTTCGCAAACAAAGCAATTCTGACTCCTTGGCATCAAGAAAAGTGCAAGAGCTTAGAGGTACATAGTACACCCATAAGGAATGGGTTATATCACAGGAATATCTTGGAAAGCTTTAAAAAAAGGGGGAGGGAAGTAAGAATGGTTTCAGTTGAGGAAATAGAGTTTTTTAGACCTCTGCCTCCTTGGGCTTGGTTTAATGTAGCATATTCTGCATAAGATCTAATTTTAAAGTGAAATCAGGTGGTTGCCTTATGCACCTGCCCAGCTATTTAGGAGAGCTCCATTATACTGACTTTTCAAAGGTTATATTTTGCCTGCTATTTTCAGTGTGAAATTTAACATTTTGACTTTGACATATGAGCCCTTGAAAGAATTAGAATCTGCCTGCTCTAGAGACTGTTACTTTTTGTGTTAAACCATTGCCTACCCTGCCACTTAGACACTTCAGCTACTGTGTACTTGGTTTAAATGGCAGGTGGTTGGTTGCAGGTTTTTTTCTCTATGGGATTCCTGACATTAAAGCTCATTGCTTCCATCAGTTCTATAAAACTCCATTTTGTCTACCAGTTAGAGTGCCACATAGATGGCAGACCATGGCTTGGCAAGAATCTGGGTTATTTATTGTTGCTGAGTAATAGCTCACAATGATTTTGACAAATTTCAGGTTTTTTTCTTGCTCTTCTAATAATTGTTGGGGCACCTGGGGAAGAATTCAGAAGAAATTGAACATTATTTGCCATGGAAATAGCAGATGAAATCTTTCTGCAGACATCAAAAGATAGAAAGATGGAAGGCCTTGGTTTGGGGCAAAACTTGTCCCTGTATTATAGCAGATAGGAAGGGAAGTGGAGTTAGACTGAGAATTTTGGTGTGGAGATAGGGAGTGAAACATCACAAATACGCCTCTGCTTAATGGAGTTCCAGTCTCCAAATAGATTGTCACCAGTTGTCAGAGGTTTGAGGTCTGCTCATTTTCTTTTGTTTGTTTTGGGTTTTAGAGAGATGATTTCATCCAGTGACAAGTTCTTGTGTTTTGTCCCCGTCCCCCCCCCAACCACCATAAATGGTTTCTAAATCTATTTTAGCATTTCATGTCATGATTCACCCTCAAGTGTGTGGTAAATACAAGAAAAAAAGAAATGCAAGCAGATGAACAAGGGTGCTTTTTCTCCCAAGTGAAAAGCTGAAGCAAAGCAGAATCTGTATATTTTTCAGGGCAGAAGAAAGTAAAAGAAAGCTATCCCAAAAGGAAGAACAGATGAAAGAGAGACACAGGAGACACAGATTCCAGGAGCAGCTGGAGAGATTGCAGCCTCAGCAGTCAGTTACTGGAAAGCAGCCCATGGCAGAGAAAACCCCTGTTTTGTTCCACATGGTTAGTAGTTCAGTGTAGGACTGTCCTTTTCAGAATGGCTTCCTGGCCAAATGCAAGTGTGATCCTAGAAGCAAAAAAAGTAATTTTCATTGCATTATTTAAGATCTGTTTGTTATGGAGCACCACTAGCTGATGAGATCAGCAGTCCTATAGCTGTATTCTCTTACACTAGTAATATTCTTCTCACCTTTCCTGTATGGTGAGTGCTCCCTATACAGCTGCCCACCAGGTTTGACATGTTGGGGTATGGCAGGAGTCCTGGCTTGCTGAAGTCAGCGGACTCAGTGTCATCTATTTCATGGAAGCCAGACTTTCACACATGATTTTTCATAACTTTTTAAAAAAAGTAAAACATTTTTACTGTCATATTTCTAAGGCAAAGCCTAGGCTAAATTGTGTCTGGTTGTCTGGGCCTAGCAGCTTTATATCTCAGGTTTGTGGGTAGGTTTTGAGGATTATGGTTTTAGTAATAGGTTTTGCTTTTGGCTGATGGCCTGATAAAGGGAGTATGAAATTATCCTGATTTTTCCCAGAGCCTGAAATATGGCTCAGAGGACATGCCTGGTTTTCCTCTTGAGAAAATTTGTATATGTAGTCCTAATTCATCCTTGCACTGATTTCACTGAGCACAAGGCCAGCTGAGAAGGTAAGAGGAGATGAGAAACTCCAGAATTTGTCTGTGAGTCCACCATAATAACTTATTTGGGCTAATAGCAGTAACAAAGCTCTTCTGTCAGTACAAAATTTGAAAGACCTTACAGCCCTAAATTGGGTGGTGAACATTCAGGTTTGTTTTTTAAGCAATTGACTACTGTATTTCTGCAGATTGAAAGCTCATTTTTTAACACTGGATTAATCACTGATGAGAAGTAAAGGACTGACAAACTGACAGCTGAATTTCCCTCTGTCAGCCTGCTCTGGCAAGGACAGTGCACTGCACAGAGCTCTGTTTTGAAGGTTGTAAAGGCTGTGAATCTAGTCTTCAGACTTGCTTCTTTCTCAGTCTGCTGGGAGGTACCACCAAATTCCAGTTAGCCCTTATTAAGATGCAGGCACTTACTTCCTCATCAGAAATATACTTGAGCCTCGCTAACTCATTCCTGAAAATGCACCAAGTGACTGCTGAATTGTTGCCTATCTTGGTCATTTCCCATATTTACTGTGCTGAAACCAATAAAATGAAGATAACTGCTTGGTGAAGTACGGCTTGGGATATATCTACACTGCAGTCTTGCTGTAACTGAATTGCAGTATAAATATGCCTGTTATAGATTTAATGATATTACTGCCAGCCATGGCAGCATGGAAACTGGCAAAAGCTAACCAGCCTAGGATTTACTCAGCTTCTGATGCCTGTAGAAATAGCTAACTGGTATGTAAACTGACAGCCTGCTTGAGGAAAACCTGCCTGAACTTAGGAGGCACTGTTGGTAGAAACAAAATCAGCACAGCTCATAACAACTGCATTCTGTGGGCAACTTTGCTCTTAGTTCTTCTTCAGAAATATTAATCATTAAAATTAAGAAGGAAAAATGTATCAGCATCATCTATCAAATACAACAGTCGTAAGATTACTTGAAATTCATCTTGACAGCAGCAATTTTCTTTGAATTAGAACAGGTTTTTCTTTTTTTCTTCTTTTTTCCTTTGCTGCACATAGGAAGACAGAAAAACTTGAATGTTTTGACATTTTAAACTAAAGAAGCTGTGATTTGGCAGCTGTGCCTCAGTGAAAATATCCAATATCTATATATAAACATGTATATTCAAAGAATAAGCCACAGTGTTCGACAGAGTAGCACACTTTCAGATTTGTTTTTTTTAAGTCCTTTGTTTTGGCAATGATAGATGTTCAGATCTGGAACACTTGTCATAGTTTCCAGAATTCCTCTGACCAGCTATAATGTACATAAATAATTGAACTGAATAATAATCAGAGGGAAAGTTTAGAAGTTCTGCAATTACTGTAGCTGAGGTGCTGGGAAAGAAACAGAAAGGAAATTTAAAAAGCTGCATTAGGGTTACATCAGAGTTCTTGTCTAAAATTTAAAAATAGCGAAATTCAGATTTAGTGCTGCTATCTCTTTTTCTTAACCTAGTTCAGTCAAACTCTGTAGGAAGCACTAATATAAATGAGAATCAGGTTTGGGAAGAACACTTTCAAAACAGTGCAGGTAACTTAGGAGACTAAGAACTAACTTTCAGAGGTGCTTCAGCATCTAAACAAGGGGCTGACATCCAATGGTATTTTCAAGACACGCAAGTGCCAATTTCCCCTGGAAATCACTGGGTTCATTCTAAGAATTCTGCCTGTCAAGTCTGTGTCTTTAGGTGTCTGAATACTTTTGCAATCTGGCCCACCTCTTATCTTTTAAAATGCATGGAAGAACATGATTATTTTCTTTTATTATTTTCTTTTTCCTGCTTCCCTCCACCACCCAAACTTTCAGTGAAATTTAAGACTGGCATGAGTTGATCTCTTCTGAAAGTGGGCCCCTTAACCACATTTTAACTTTTGGATCCAGTACAAAACTGATTTAAGCATCTACAGTTCTGCTGACAGCCAGCAGAGTGGTGATTTGATCCATGCTGTAAGGTCAGATTGAACTAATTGTTTAGAGTAACATGCATAGGGTTTGTTTCAGTATTTGAGCAGAGTGTTATTGACAAGGGAGGCAGAGAAGGAATGCTGCACAGTATGTAAACAGTTAAATGGAGGATGTAGAATGAAATGGGTTTGATCTGTCATTTCATTCATCATGTGTATTATGATAGAGTAACTTAGTACTAATGTTGATTTCCATATTACATTCCCACTAGGTGGGATCCACATAACAGTTGTTACTTTTGCCAGGCTTGTATTTGAGTTTTATGTCAGGGAGCAGCGCAAGCTGGTTACTCTATAAGGGAAGGCAAGCCAGGAGCTGCAGGTCACAGCAAGGCAGGCAGGGGCAGAGACCTCACCAGGAGTGCAGTCCCACCTTACCCAAAGAAGAAAAGCAGAGCAGGTCTGTTGAGGGTAACCAGTTGGCAAGTCTGTGGTAATGAGGCAGGTCCAAGATCAAGGCCAGAAAGTCAAGTCAGGGGCAGGGGCAGGACTGGGTCCAGTGGCGGTATGCAAGGTCAGCCAACAGCCCTGTGATCATCCAGGAAATCTGTCGTGATGAAGCAGTTCTGAGATCAAGCCACAAATCAAATCAGTTAGTTAAGGGCAGGATTCAGATGAGTGAAGTGAGGCGAGGCAGAGGTATAGCTGCAGTGTAGCTCAGTCAAGGACCAAGGGCAAGTGTCTCAGCTTAAATGCAGCTCCCAAGCAAAGGGGGAAGGGCCCAGCAGAGGCTTTACACAGCTTATCTCACAGCAGTTTCATCTGAAGTTACACACCTGAGCTTGTGTCAGAACTGGCCTTGAACACAGGCAACTAAACCACTGCAAGGGGTGATGCTCATGGCCCTGTTACTTTACATCCAGCTATGGAATTAATTTAACAGATACCAACTAGTAATTAGCTTTTATTAAGCTTTTTTATTATTAGGCCAAAATGGGAGTTTTCAGCAGGGCTTCAGTTTGATTCTCTCTCTACCTTTCTTGCTTTATCGTTATATGGCAGAACAAGATAATGTAGTTTGAAAGCTGTTAGGAGCCACCTTGTTACCAGTACCTTATAAACGCTGCTTTATCTACCTCGTACAGCCAAACTGTTTGGAAAATTAATGTGTTGACTCATACTGAGGTATCTAATTTTTCTTGGCTATGCAATCACTTTGGCTAACCTTGTATTAGTAATTGTATTACCATGATCATCATCTTACTGCAGCTTCACCTTACAGCTGGCTTACAAAACAAAAATGTTCAGGCATGCGAGTCATTCTAGCTTAACAAATATGTTATGTGGATACTTTCTTTTTTACCTTGTAGTCATAGACTTTACAACCTTCCTGTCAAAATTGGTAAGTTTTTTATATCTTAACACACTGTTGACTCAGCTCACTGGTGTCAGGTAATATTCTCAACCAAAAGATTTTCTGCTTGCATTCACACAAAGCTAAAATTAACAATATAGTATGGTCAAAATCTTCCTTGCCCTTTTACAGCCTTATTATCCCTTTGATCTGATATAACTTCAATAGGAAAATCCCTGACAAAATTCCTGGGTCATACTTACCATTGAGAGTAGTGCTAAAGCATTGTATGTTCAGTTACTGTGACAGTTACCCTGGATTAGCATAGTATGACTGAAAGTAGAGGTTGATTTCCAAAACTTGTAGAAATATTTTTACTTCAGTTACTGGTCCCGTATGTTTTTTTATGTAGTAAGTGCCTTGATCTACACAGTTGTCAGTGAAATGCTTTTGATTCTCTACCTGTGTTAATAAAATAGGTGCCTGTGGTTTCCATTACTATTGTATGGGTATCCTGATCTTTTTAAGGCAGTAGTGCTGGCATCAACATTGGGAATTGCCTCTTTCTTATATTTTACCTGAGCACAAAGGGTTGCTCAAGGATGTCGACTGTGGGTCCCAGGATCCCAACCCAACAGTTTACCAGCTGGACCATACGGGCATCTTACCAACTCCATCGTAGAGCTGCTTACATGAATGCACTTAGGTGATGTCCTAAGCAATATTTTAAAAATCTCCATTTTTTTTTGCTATGTGGAAAATGCATAAAGGAAAAGAACCATAAGAAAGTGAAATTCATGTCTTGGTAGAAAAAATGTACAAAGGCCTGATCTACCAGTTATGAAAGGAATGTATTTTGTGCTAGTTTTGTACAGAAATGCCAATTTATCTCCAACGAAGTGGTGCAATATACATATTTGGAGAAGTCGAGGAAAACTGTAAAATCTTATTTCAGTTATAATGATCTTGTGACACAGTAACTGAATTTTTCTATAACTGTATTACTCTAAAACTGATCTCGTAAGTATAAATTACCCTGTGACCAAATGTTTTCATTACACTGAACCAAAGCAATTGCTACATTTGCAACTGTGTGAATGTAGTTGAACCCAGCATTTAGGTCTTGCTATTATTTTAATATAGCTTAAAAAAAACCCATTAATTGTAAAAATTGCAAAATATTTCCTACACTAAATCTTTTTCTGACATCAAAGCTGAATTTGGCTTGTGCTTCACTCTAGGTTTTCTCACTCTCTGGGACTGACTCTTCAGAGTTGTGGCCCGCAGTGATGTGCCAAACGGCCAGCAGATGGCCCCTGAATTCCTCCCCTTTTTTTTACAGTGAGGTATTTAATGAGTTCCTGAAACAAGATTAAAATCTCTTGTACTTAATGAACCTGCTGCCTCAACTCAAGAAAGGCTTAAAAATAAACTAAGGCAATTAGAGATGTAGTTAAATTTAGCATGCAAAAACAGAAGGCCAAGATTCCTGTTTGCACCACCCATCCAGCACAGAGGATCCAGAATAGCATGGAAGCTCCCAAGAAAATGTTTTTCTAGCATATGCGACTGTTAGCTGGCACAGAGCCTGTATTTCTGGCCTCCTCTTCATCTTCCCACTTGGTACCAGTGAAAGCAAATGGGGGGGATTCGCTGGCACAGTACTTTATGCTTAGGTTGAGCTTAGCTAGTTTATGGTCTCCTTGGCTGTAATCAGCAAGCCAGAGGAGCTGAGGCTGCTGCTGCCTCTGCAATGGCTCAGGTTGGCACAGATCTGTCCTAAAAATTTGCCTTAATAGGCAAAGCAGAGAATCCAGGTTTTAAATGTCTTTGTTATAAACAACATCCTTTACACAGGCAGAGTCTGCTTGCTTGCTTTCCATGTTTTCTGAGTAAGAGATGTTATAGAAGTATATGTTTTGGCACTCTAAAGGCAAAAAATTAACGCAAGTCAGGAACTTTACAGACTGATGACTCTTCTCAGTAGTTCTGCTCACACAACCAGAGCAGTTAAAAAATTACATACAGTAATCCTGCTTTAATAACCTGTTGTCTGCTTCAGTAGGTTTCTCAGCTAAATTGTATATATGCTCAGAACCAGGAAACTCACCTTCTCTACTGAATGCAACAGGACCACCAAAAAGCCATAGAGAATCTTCCATTTAAACTTCTGGTTGGAGATCCAGTCTGATGGTTTCACAGGAGCTCCCACCTTTGTCCATTGCACTTTCTAGCTATGGAATGAATTGAACAGTCAGGTCTTTACAGAGAACTGACTGCTTTCAGTGCTGTTTCTCTGATTGGAGTTTGAAATGGCCCCAGGAAAATGTGAAATATTTAATCCTTTATATTCCTTGGCATATCTTAAAAGTGAATAAAATGAGTTTGGGCTTATTCTTGAATATACTTATGTATGATCTTGACAGATGGGAACATTCGTTGCTGTTGCTTAAGGGAAAGGTTAATATAAGTAAAAAGAATATAGTTTCCAGAATTACATGCATGAACTTGCTGCCAGTAGAGGTCCTAAATACTCCTCCATTCACGTTAGCAGATGGTTCAGATTAAACTTGAAGAGAAGAAAATAATGTAAAATGTCCATGGGCTAAATTCTATTTCTCATTTAGAAGAGGGCAGGAGGACAGAAAACCATTTCTGTACCTTTTGTCTCTTCGGGTCTTGTGCTTTGACAGGACCTGTGTTTGTTGGCAGAAGGAATAGCTACCATAAGTTTGCAATGTGTAGGAACAAGTGCCAGTCATGTTTAATTATATAGGGAAATATTTTCTGCCATGCATCTCTTTCTTAGAATCAGAATAGAATTCACAATTCCTGGCCTTACCTCAGGGCTGTGATCAGTGATGCTATTTGTAGATGAAAGGAGGCTGAATCTGTCCCTCTGTTTTTCAAAGAAGATGTACAGGCTTGTCTGACACAGCCACACTACTGTTAAAGAAGCTGCATGGTTTAAACTGTAATCCTAGTTTTTCTTATGCCTTCTTGTTTAGCATTGTGACTTAGGTTGGTCTACAGTTTGAAATCTTAATGCACTGGGGGATAAGCTTGGTCACAACTTGTAAACATGTTATTACACAAATAATTATGAAAGCATTATTCTTAGTGGCAGGGAATGGAATTCAAGGCTTTATCTGAGATTATAGAGTGGAATTATCCTGCTGTTATTTTTGTTTTAAAAACATAGAGCTCTGCCAGCTATGTGCCAAGCACCTGGAGTTCCCACAAGCTTCAGTGGACATTGTAAGCACCTAGCAGATCTCAGAATCATAAACCCCCCATATTTACTGCCTTGGAAAATTTACAGGTCTGAATGGTTATCTGCATAGTATTTTGCAGCTGGATGCAAGATCACAGAGCCTGTATGACAAACTGGACACAATCCATTTCTAAACTGGAAGCTGGTAGTTTGAAAAGCAGGCCACTTGAGCTCTGGTAAAACTACCTGATAAAGCAGCTGAGCATAGTTTGCACCCCCCACCCCCCCCTTTTGGGGGGGGTGGTGGTGGAATTTCCATAGAGTATCAGGGGAAATACATGAAAAGGTAAATAGATTAAAGACTAGAAAAAATAAGGCTTTACCCCAAGTTGGTAAGTATATGGTGAATCTCCTGGAGTATCAAACTAGAGCCACTTCAACAATATTTAAAACCAGCTAGGATCATGTGTCAAATACCAATCTAGTTTTCAGATGGCTGAGGACCAATGCCATGTTCTATCCCCTTTCAAAGGAACCATGTATAATTTCCTTCCCTGCTGTGGGTCTGGAAATCAGAGCACATTTTATTTGTGAGGCAGTTTGAAATCGTTTAAAGAACAATGCTATGGATGATATAGATACTACTATTAAGGTTTTAGAGAACATTATACTCTTTTGAGTGTAAAGAAAGGGAACCGAGATTAATTTTGAAAGTTTTGTGATAATCTTACACTGGTCCTCTTCAGAGTGTTTTACAGGCTTTTGATAATTAATCCAGCTAGACAGGGACTAGGATAAGGAAATACTATCCTCACTCCACAGTTTTACAGAGAAATACTCCATTCCAGCACCAGGACTGAGGCACAAGTTCCTGATTCCCAGTCTTGTGCTCACATGAAATGTGTAAGTAAGTAATTAAACTTCTTTTACGTATTTCAGTGGCTTCTCATTAACCAGGAGTATAAGCTCATTAGAGGAGTAACTTTTTGTTACATATGCTCAGAACGCCAGCACAATGGGGCTATGAATCCTTCCAAGCCTCTCTAAGTGTTACTGTAGTGTAAACAGCAATCATGGAAGAGGCTCTTCTCATTTTTAATGATTATGTGTCAGAAAGCAAACAAAATCAAATAGGATTCAATGCTACTTTGATTTATATTTTAGTGCAATTTTCAGAGCAGTTCTTTGTTTACCTGACGAGCGGAGCCTTTGTCAGAGAATTTTCCCACTTCTAAAAAATAAACTGTATGTAAACCAGCTGCTTGTTACCAGTTATTTGTGCCAGTTATTTGGATGTTTTTTAGCTGCATTCAGACTTCTTGCTAAATGGCCTCAATTTAGACAGTTTTTCTTGAACATATTTGGATGAAAATACCCATTTGCAAACACTTTTGGTTAGTTAACATTCTTTACAACCACATGGATGTTCTGTGTTCTAATGAACATTAGAATTATGCTGGAATTGGTCCTTAATCCTCTGAAAGCTAGGCTGATATTTGACATGCTCCTAGCTGGCTTTAAATACTAATTAGAATATTCTATGTCCTAATGAAGTAATTCCATAGCAATTCTATCAAGGAAGTCATTGTTGCTTTAACTATGCTTGCCTATCAATGCTGACTGATAGATATGCTTGTTTCATTCATAGAATTCTGGTCTAGTGAACTCAGACTGACTAGAAAGATACTGTCCAAAAGAGAACATTAGCTGGTTGTGTAAGACTCTCTAATAGTAATAATATTCCAGGCCCTGGACAGCAAGAGGTCATGGTAAGACACACCAACATACGCAAGAAAGGCAGTGTGGCAGGGGCACTGCTGTGTACTCACCTTGGGAATACTGGCAGGACAAGCAGGAGTGAGCAGATTAGGACAGGAAGCACACTCTAGGGTACAAGATTCTTATTAAGGAGAAAATGTCTGATGCTGCAGAGTTGTCTTGTTCACTGCACATAGCAGAATAACTGTATGTTGAATTTTGGGCCAAAAATACTTTTGTGCCTGTGTGGTACTGAGTGATCACACAGTGTCTATCTGCTAACATATTCTATGGGCCAGATCCTTGACTCTTGCCAGAGGAGTTATTCATATCTTTGATAACACAGATGAGCCATTAACTGTAGTGAAGCAGTTGAGAATTCCCTTAATGGAGGCTAATGCAGAAGTGGGATAGAGCAGTGTAATTCACACTACATCACATGTCTCTGTTGCCTCCATTTGTGTTGGGAGGGATTTTTGAGCCAGAAGTGTAACGAATCCTAGCTATCATTAGCTGACTGCCAGTGTTGTGGTGGCCATAAAGCTACTTTTAAATTGCGCTTGGGGTTGACTGTGCTCAGCTTGCAGCAACATGAAAAGGTATACAAAGTGAATTTTGCTGTCCTTGGTTTCTGTGCTGAGCACAGCTCAGTTCCTTTCTGTGCGTCGTGTCTGAACTGCACTCCTATATTCAGTAATTTCTGGTGTTGAGCTGACGTTTCTCTTTGACACTTGCCCTCTTTATGCTCCAGCAGAGACACTGTCTAGCTTTAGCACACTCATGCTGCCAGAAATTGAAAAGTGGTTTCTTCTGAATCAGGAGAGGTTATATTCTTCATGCCCAAGACTAAGAATAACTGTTCAGAACAAGAAGAAAATTCTCAGGAAATAATTTTTTTTTTTAACTTAAACTTGGATGATATGTAATTGCCTAACTGAACTGGAGAACTACAGAGATCATAGCAAATAATGCTTCCATTACATAGCGCTTTGAATGCCTGCAATCTTACTTTGGCAGAGTTATCTGCTTTGGAGGATCATAACTCCTCCATTTTAGCAATCTGAAGTTCAGTTCAGATCACAAAATTTCAATAACATCTTACCACCACCATATTTTTCATATCCATAACCTCAGCATGTTTGATACTCAGAAAGCCCTTGGTGCTATAGAGAGTGAACCTAGTACAAAAATGCATTAACAGAGACTGTTCAGACCATTAACATCAATCGTACTCTCCTTTTTATTATTAAATGTTGCCTTCCTAATTACCATATGTTCTGCTGGTTGCATGCAGGAAATGCAGAGACTTTCCTTGTTCTTAACCATTGTTCCCACTTTGCAATGATAAAGCAGTTCTTTGAATGGTTTCAGAGTTTCTTCCACAATTTAACATGGAATTTCAAATAATGTAACAGATGGCATTGTCATCATTTTTCCTTCCCCACAGAATGAAAATGAACAAACACTTGACATTTCCAATATGTCTTCATCTAATGCAAGAATTTTTAGAAGCCATGAAAGAGTGTTATCTGCTTTGCCTTAGATGGACAGAATTCTTAAATGTGTCCTAATTATCTGCTCTCCTACATTAGCAACATAACTGCATGGAAAATAGATGTATAACCACATAATCAACATGCTTGCATTTTCTATGGTGAGGTCTGTCTATAATGAAGCGTGAACATGCAATGCTAGAGCTATTTCAATGTAAGAGTATAGAATTTTCATTAGAGAAATTAGCTAGAGCTGCTAAAGTACCTAGAAATCAGCTCACATTTACAAATGTACAGCAGATGCATCATTTGGCAAAAGATTTCTGCAGTCAGTAATTTGCCATTCATCAGGGATTGCCTCTTAAATCTGTGATCCAAGCTGGGGTGCAGATGACATAGAAGGATAAATTTAGACATGGTTGAAAACAATTATTTTGATTAAGCCTCCAGCCAATGAGAGTAAGAGTCTTCCTAGTCCTCCCCTTCCCCCTCACTAACCCCTCCAGTAAGGGAGGAGGAGACTGTGTGAGTAGAACTTATCTTCATTTTACATGCAGTGGATGTTTTGATTTAGGTCTTGCTGTTGTAGAGTCTATTCAACATAGCTGAGAGTGGGTTTTGATTGAATATGATACTTTGCTTCAGTGCTAGCATCAGTTAGTGTTGGAAGAGGTGCTAGAAGGGAAATAGCAATGTTTTATTTACCTGCAAAAGAGAGACCATATCTGTAAAAAAAAAAAAAAAAAAAAAATTGTTTCTCCCTGACCTATCTTTCCACTGGGAGAAACCCTCAGACTGGGTGAGCTGATTCTGCTGGGAAGTACTCACTGCTTTCTTGGGCTTATGTGGTGAAATGAAATTTCCAAATATGTAACGTAGCATGGTTCCCAAACAGCAGTTGGTAGCAACTGCTTCCACTTGCTATCAGCCTGGTACTTAGCTGCACACCAGCAGCAAACTTGTCATCTGGTCTTCTTGGCTCCTGAGGTGCTAGTCAGTCATTCTACCCTCTGAGTGTTTTGATAATGTTTCCCAGTCTTAAGGCAACTGAGCTGTTTGTCCAGTATAGTATGCAGGTGTAGTAAAAGATGTACTAAACAGTTTAAAAAAAAAAAATCAAGAAAAGCATCATTTAACCAATTTGAGCTATTTTATTAGAAACAAAATGGCATTAATCTTGGCTGACAAACTTGTGTTTGCTGAACTTTGGCTTACTGTGATCATAAACACCTCTGTTTTTAAAACAATGGATGTAAAATGCCACTTTTTTAATGATTGTTTGTACAGATGCCTTCACATTACAGGATTTTTTCTTTATGAATAGTAGTTTCCTTTGGGGCTATGCCTCTGTGTGCATAACTTCAACACTGCTAAAGCTAGAATATATGGGTATCCTTAAGTTGTCTTGCAATTCCTTTTTCCTCCTTTCTTCTTCAGTGTGGATTTGGCAGGAGGTTATTCCTTGGCTGCTTAGTGCTTCTATTTGCACTGTTGTTATGTTAGAGTGGAGAAAGATGGCCAGAACTGGGGGTGGAGGGGTTGGAAAATCAAGCTGAAAGGTTGTAAATGGCAATATTGTAAACTATAATTGCAAAATAAAATAGCAAGCACTTTGGAAATAGGAAATTTTATCTTATTTACTCTGTGGTAATTCTTGGCACTTGACTACAATCAGCTGCAAGCATGTCTGTGATTGACAGCACAATTCTAGCCAGAGCAACCAAAAATAGCCCAGCATTTAAGTAATTTTAGTCTTTTTATAATCTAATACCATCACAAATAAAAGCCTGTGTAACATGTAGGCAAATTGAACTCTCTTCACAGGTAGACTAGTGTAAATTGGGCAATACTGTGGGAAGGCATACTCAGAAAGCACTGAATATATCTTTCTTCAGCAATTCTTGCCCAGAATTAAGTAGGATTAGCTCATTTTTTTTCCTCATTAGCCTCAATATTCCTGAAATTAGTTAAATTCCTCTATGCCTAGATTCTTGTTGGGGTAAGGAGGCTGTCAGAAGGAGAAAAGGGAAGGACCAACATAAATCAAAACCTTACTTTTTCTCAGAAAGAACCTTAATAAATAAAATTCTTAGCTGATCTTGGTCAAAAAACCTATTAAGCCCTCCCCTGCTGGTAGGCCAAGCAAATTTGAAATAGTTGGAAATTTCCTGCTGAAGCATTGGTAGATACTGGTTTAATCTTTAGCTCTTGAGTTACTTCCTGTCACTGATCCTCACACCTTTGTTGAGAGAGGAAGAAAGAATCATTTTTCCAATATAGGATGTAGAAGAAGGTCATCTTTTTCTGAAAGTCTCCAAGCTTCTTTTAAGGCTTCTTCCTCAGAGAATTGCAATGGTAGGCTCAAAGCCCTGATGAATTCTGTGAGCTCCACAGGACTACATGTAGATCATGTAGATCTGCAGCATCAGAAGCTTTTGCATGACTATTTTTCATTTATTACGAATTGCAATTTTTATTTGGTACTTGTAGGCAGAGCTGTGGCAGATATTTCAGCATCAAAACACTGGATGATGCAATAGATCTGCTTGTGGTTTTTTTATTAGTATATTTTTTTGAAAACTGTTTTAAGGAATTGTCTATTTTGAGGACAGGCACGGAAGTCAAGCTACATCAACTTGTCAAGTGGATTAGACATTAAACACGTTTGTGGGCATTTTAATTCATAATTGAAGTGGCTTTAATTGGATTTAGCTTACTTTGCTTCCAAAGTAAATTTTGGTAAATCAAATTTAGGTTAATTTAGTGTAAAGGTGTGGACAGACATCCTCACTAAGGGTTACCTGGAGCAACTGAAAACATTATTGCTTAGCTGCTCATCAACACCTTCCTGCTCCCATTGTGTTCCTATAGTGTTCCACAGCTCAGCTCACAAAAGGGGGTGCTTGCTATTCTCATACTACGGTAGGTTATTTCAGATTAATTCTGCTCACCTTAATTAGCAGTTTAGTCTGTTGGCTGATTGTGTTGACACGCACAGGAAATGCAGACATGTTGCACTTTGCTGACTCTGCAGTGGGGAGTTGATGCTCTAACAAGTAGCTTGGAAACCTTAACTCTATAAACCGCTCTGATTATCTGCAAAATGAATGCGTGTCTACACCTGTAGAATATATGTACTCA
>JANZLQ010000064.1:2598099-2668626 GCA_026212715.1 Elanus axillaris | reverse complement strand
GGGGGGGGGGCCTTGAGGGTCCTTATTAAAGGATCATGACGGTTGAGGAGCAGTACTTTTATATATACTGGAGAATCTTTGTGATTTTAGGGACTAGCTTCTTAATTTACAAGATAAATGGCAGGGACTGCAAATTGAACATAGATAGGGATAGCAAGCCAGCTAATAATTACAGCTGCAGCTACTGCACCTTTGGAAGAACAAAAGAAATCCCATAAATAATAAATCCACAGTTCAATCTTGAGGTTGTTTCTTAAAGAACGGGTCCCATAAAGGAGAGGGAATTTGCATCCTAAATAACCAAGTATCAATACTAAAGTAAAGAAGGGAGATGAGTTCACTTAAATGTAACATCATCTATGAAATGAGGTGTGTTAGATGAAGCAGAAAATAATGAAAGTTTTCACACTTCTATCAGGCTAGTTTGGAAGGCGTTTCACTGATTTAAAAAAAAAAAAAAAAGCACAGAATCTTAAAGAATACAGAATAAATTCAATCACACTATTTCCAGCTGTGACCATGTAATCTTCCATTCACCAAGCAGTGTTTGACCAAGTGAAGACCCAGGTGACAGCTCTCCAAGAAAAACTGAAGTGCTCAGGAAGGTGTCACTGATAGAATGGCCTAGCTTTTAAGGCTTGCGCTTCATCTTTGATAAATGCTCACTGGATACTAATTGCCCCTCCTGTGATGGCAATGAATGTGATTCATTCATGATGATGAATACAGTTCCAGTAATCCAAATTACTTCCATTTTCATACTTTTTTTTTTGACAGGAAGCCTCTTATTTGCCAGATATTGACACATTGCCTAGACCACACAGTATGAAAAATGAAGTGCTGCTTATGACCATTTGGCTGTCAAGTTGTGGCCAAGTAGCTACAGATCAGTGCAGTGGGCAGCTGCCTAACATGGTGCTGAAAGCAGCCAACATCTACCAGGCCCTTGTGACATGGCTTCTTTCTCTGGTGAGTATGTGCAGTGACAAGGCACAAAAGAAGGTTCTGCATGATTAAGGCTGTATTTTGCCCTCCAGTGAATATATAATCATTCTTGGAATCTCCTCCTTCTAACAGCTACAAAACAGTGGTTGAACAAAGGGGAGAAATTATGTTCTAACTCACCTTAAAGTCAGTAAATAAAAGTCTTGCTGAAGTCAATGGGAGCTGGATTGTGCCTGTAGTTTATGAAGAATAGGCACAGAAAGTAAAAAACTGTTGGGCCAGACTCACAATAGTGAAAAGTGACTACTGGAAGTAGAGGGCTGTCTAAGTATTATACTTTGTCCTTGGCAAAAGAAGCGAATGGACACAGGTGCCTATGTCTTAACACTTGTTCTAATTGAGATCCTTTCTGATAGTCAAGAGGTCTATGAACAAGTGGTGATTTTTTTTTCCATCTTAATTGTCTTTTGGATCAGATATTTTTCTCCTCTAAAGAAACCCCCTTTTCCTCACTTGTCCCATTCATCCCATATTAGCCTTTTCCTCTAGGGAAAACAGGCAATGTGTATTTTCCCTCCCGAGCCTTCACGCTGGCCTCATTCTTTTCCCTGGTTAAAGACATTGACACACCAATACCAATACATGAGCTTAAGGTAGATTTCACCCTGAGCAGACAGCCTGCACAAGGCATTTAAACTCCACTTAAACAGTATTAATTGTTAATGATGTTCACATTTCCATTAAAACATTGCTAACATTCTTTAATGCTAGTTCAATGCTAATGAATATTGCCACTTGAACAGCCCCAGGGTCTGAATCTTCCATTCAGAAACTAGTTAGCTTGTGACCAGCTGCAGTGTGAGCTTTCTTCCCTTGTGCTACTCCCATTTAAAAAAACTGAGCTCTGACTTTTAGCAGATTCTCTGGGCCTGAAAGGGTATCTCGGCTTCCAGGGCTCACTGTCACTCTACTGAGACTTTAGGGTCAAATGATGTGATGGACTTTGTGTCCAAGAGAACCTGGGGTAAAATCCACCAACTGATTTCACACAGGTTCTCAAACAGCTGTTGGATAGCAATGAGAAGGTTTGCATTTCTTTAATTAAAAGAAGTGGAAAGATTGAGGCATTTTTAGACCAAATTCTCATCTGTCATAATCTGTGTAATTCCAGTGATTCACTGGCTTCCTGGCTTGTGTATATCAGCATATTTTTATTGATTTCATTGGAGATATGCTGATTTCTACCAGCTGAGAGCATGATCCTCCAGATGCAAGCATTCCCCAGTGGCAGAGCTGCTACAGAATTTCCCATGTGAAACCAGTGTTCAAAGAAGTCAAAGACTTGGTAGTGCTATTTTGAGTGATACAGCTGACCTACACAACAGTTTGAAAAACCACTCAGGCCCTGTGTTGAGAACATATTTCTAAAGGCATTTATCTCACTGTAAATAGTTTTGGGTTATATATGCAGTAAATAGCAGAGCTGTTAATCCATCTAGAGATCATGGTGATGGTATAAACCATGAGAAGAAGACTTAGTGGTTTCTGTATTCACCAAAACCCTGGGAAGGAATTATAGTCCTGTAATTCACACTTGCCTATCTCTTCATCTAGCCTGTGATCTGGTTCAGGCACCTCTGCCTCACATGGCTGCTCTTCCTTTCTCATGGCTTTGCTGGTTGCCTGTGTCTGACTTTCCCATAGCTTTCTGCCCCCTTTCACCTGCTACTCAGGTTTTAGGATGCTTTGCAGCACTACAGTGCCTTCCCAGTCTGTTTCAGGTATCTTTTCTGTCTCTTCTATCCTGTAATGAAGTTTCTCATGTACACTGTATGGTAAATTGCATCATGTTTCAGTCTGACTTTGAGCAGCCATAGAAGCCAATGAAAGGTCTATCCTACTGGAACCCTATCTTTGGAACTAAACTGATACTCATGATGAAAGAAGTCCAGTGTTCATCTTGGGGTTGGCAGAAGTTGCTTTTTACCCTTCTTGTTTTAGATCAGATAGTTATATTGGAAAATAGAATGTGCACAAAAAAAAAAAACCAGCAAAAAGGAATCACCTCAGTCTAACTAAAAGGTGTATTCACTGGACAGGGATTGATGGGGTTTTGGCTATTAGTGATCACTAATAGGAAAGACAAAGGCTTACTAAGGAAACCTGCACTAGCTCCTCAGAATGGCATAATCACTTAGCATTGATTTTTGAACTGAGATTGGATTGATCTCATATCATTAATAAGGCAGCACATGGTGCCACTGTGACAAGAACATGCAGTACAGCATTGACAGGGACTGTTCTCATTTCTTGCTAGATTAGGGAACTAATGCAAGTTCTTGCTTTCACATAGTGAAACTGGTGGAAGTCGGAGCTTGCAAGTCCTCACTGAGAAAATAAATCCTATAACTTGTCAAAATCTACATGTTATTCCTCTTTAATTTCGTCTTTATTGATTTTTTACTGGCTAAACCACAGCTAATCTACTAATCAAGCGAGAGTGCTCCCTGGATTATTGTACATTATGGGGGTCTACTCAAAAGCAAGAGAGGAAGATAAAGGGTTATTTTCAGTCTCTAAATACAGCTGTCTAAAAATGAAATTATGTTCAAATGGATTTACAGGTGCCTCCTGTGAAAATGAAAGATGGACCCAAAGCTCCGTTTCAGGTGGTAGGGCTGCAGCAGATCTGGCGAGAGGATGGCTTGGCCCTATATGCTTGTCTAATGCCAGAAGATGAGTGTTCAGCCCACAACAGCACTAAGATCCAGAAGACTAAAGTGAGTAGCAGCATTTACACTTGCTAGTCACGCACAATAGCCATAGGCAGTAACCACTGGTATTTTACTAAAGACCAAGCTTGGATATGCCAATTCAACCTCAAATTTCAGTGAGCCAGGATAGAGCAGCACAAGTGCTGCTCTGAATTAGAATGGGGGAACAGCCCAGTACTGTGGGAACTGAAAGATTGCTTACAGCTAACTGCCAACTCAAGCTGTCCTCAGTTATGCTGAATTTAGATTATGTGCAGATGAGAAACCAGCTCTCTATGGCATATTTTTGTCTCTGCTGCTCATTAGCTGTTAAAATATTTTTGGTGGCTGTGCAAAAATTTGACTGGATTCAGAGGAGACATACCTTTGGCATGTATTATGGATTTTCCTTTTACATTTTAACCATGTGAAGAGTGTGGCCCATGAGAGGGAGTATTGCCTTGCTATTTGGTGCTCAGGAGGCAGGGCCTGGAGGCAGGAGCTGAGACTCTGTTCTCTCAACTCTGGTAAACTATAGAGTGTGTTCTGTGCAATAAAATGCCAAGCTGAGAGGTCTAGCACACAAGCTGAAAATCTAGCACGTGTAGGTGGCACAGTGTAACGTAGGGCATGATATGAACTTGTGTCCTGAAAACAGCAGAGCTATGAAATAGCAGCTCTAGGCTCTAGTTTGTTGGTTCTGTCTTTTCACAGAGATAATATGATACAGATTGGTACTCTGAGCATCTTGTTCTGTTTTCTTTTTTGGAGGCAGCTTTTTAGGTATTATTGCTACTCTTGCCTGGTATAAATATCTATCCTACCCATGCAGTATAGCTGACTCTTGCTGGACAATGTAACCAGGTATATCTGGAGAGCAGTGATCCTTGTGTACCCTGGATCACTTGTGGGGCACTTGCGTGAATAACTATCCTGTTACTGAAATAACCTTTGAGATGCTGGCCCTCTACTTCATTGAGGCTGGCAAGTATCTCTTAGGTGGCTCAAAGCAACACTTGTGGCTTTAGTGAGCTGGTAGTGGATTCTCTATTCTATTTTTGCCTGCTTCATCCCTGGTGATGTTAACAGGAATGTGACAATAGATGTGCTCATTCTTGACACTTCCTCTGTGCTGAAAAGACCCCATAAGGACCCAATAGCAGGTGGTCTTGGGGGGCCCCCTTGTATGTGAGTCACACCTGCTGGACACATCATGTGAAGTATAAATGGAAGAGGAGGTCTAAATGTGTTTTAAAAACACGCTTAAGCTTCCCCTACTCAGCTGCAGCAAGCATTCTTCACTTGCAGCTGCCTGCCTGTGAGCAGAAAAGATTAAATTTCCCATGATGTATCATAAAGCCTGGAGTATGACAGCTGTGGCTCCAGTGCTCCTGCAAGTAAATGATTGATGCTGCAACAAATGCCATGATTAAAACACTACCAAAAAAACCCAACCCCAAAACAATAAGCAACCTTTCTGTGAGTGTTTGAGCACCTCCTGTCGGCAGAAGCAGCAGGGCTAATAAGACTAAGCAGCCTGCTAGACTGGACAAGGGCTTAACATTGGTTTCTGTCTAAGGCAAGTGAATTCAAGGTGTTTGCTGTATGGAGCAAAGAAAATGGAGGAACAGAGACTGACCTGCCTTCTGTCCACTTGCCTTGTTGCTCTCTGCTGATTTCAGCTGAGGGGTTGGCCAAATCATCAAAATTATTGAGCACTGAGTATGCTCAAAATATGTATCCCGTGTTATTCAATTGAATGAACTTTTGAAGCTGCAGGCTCAGGCTGCTCTGAACGTTTTGTTGGAGCTGGGAAGGGTTGTATCACAAGTTGGTGGAACAAGCCATACACAGTTTCCAGTCCGTATATAAATTGTAAATGCTATTCTGATGCCTAATTTACAGTTACTGACAATGCTGTTGAGTTCAGCTAGTATGCACAGCAGCGAATATACAAGGCATTTGGACGGTGTTCCTCAAGACTATGTGTACTGAGGTTTCCTCTCATTAGAGGCTCTGCCATATGTCTTCGTGGTAACAATGACTTTTGTAAATTTTGCTTTCCTGAGGCATTTGTAAAGCTGCTGCTTTCCCCAACAGAGATCTAAGCTTATAGGAACAACAAAAGTCTTTCAGAAGTGTCAGCTGCAGCAGAGACAAGGAAAGCAACAGCAGTGAGTCCTACCTCCCCATTCTTCCCCTTGAGCAGCTTCAACTATTGTTAGGGAGAAATGTGGTAGATTTTACTCTTCACACTTAAGTCTTCAGTCTCTTGCTGTAGTGTTAATGTACAGTTTTTAATGGTTGAATCTGATAACGAAATTCTGTTGTGGCATTTATTGGTTCTTGTTCCAGTTGTCTCCTATGGGCACAAAGAGAACCACTTATCAGGGCTTACCTCCAAAATATGACTGGGTTTCCAGACACTTTTGTTGCATCTATTTGCTATAAGAACATAGGGAAATCTTAGTTGCTTTTTGGGGGTTATGTAAAAAAGACACACCAAGTAGTGTAAATGTTAACCAGAAACATTATGGCAAATTAATATTTTAATGTTCTTGATGTGTGTAGTCCAGAGTCCATTTTAAGTGCCAAAGATGGGTATGTACAAGATTATGCAACATCCCTGCTTGATGCTAAGAGGGAAATGCCCATCTTTCTCTGTGTATTTGTACTTGTGTCTCATAATAGCAGCAAATGAAAGTTGTCCATGGATTTTCTTCAGATTGTAATAGGAATATGATTTTTACAGCAGACATTGGATTGATAGTCTAAGAATCTAAGGGCCTATCTGTATCAACAAAGCAAGGTTTCACTTTCCCCAGCCTGCCCTCTCTTAATTTCCAACCCTGGTGTGATTGAACATGCCGAGTGCGTTTGTCTTGTTGGCTTTGATGTTATTTGATCCTGTGCCTTGTTGCCTGCTATAGGGTCACAGCTCAAATGATCTGGTACAGTTCATCATTGAGAACTGGACCAAGGCATCCTGCTAGTTTCATGTTACTATAGGTTGTTGCTGGGGTTTTTTGTTGGTTTAGTATGTTGGAGTTTTTTCCTCTGTTGTTATTAGCTGGAGCTGAGCTATATTCCAGACCTCTAAGCCATCAACTTTTTATTTACTGGCCGCTTCACTGTCACCTGTGTGTCTCTTATTGTTTGTCACATTTTATTTCTCCATCCCAAGGTCTAATGGTTATAAATACAAATATAATAGTGGTTTCTCAAGGCAAAAGCTCCTGTTCTTAGCAGATCAACAAGACTTTTGGCTTATTCAACCAGGGTGGCATCTATTCCTATATCAAGTGGTTCTGCTATGTTTCTTCCCATTTTTTTCATTTTTTTGGTGTTTAGTTTGGTTGTTTTATTTCTGTCCTCCTCCAAACAACTGATAGAAATGAGGCAAATTTGAACATCCCTGCATGGTTTTGGTTTCTTGACTTGCTGTCAGAACAAATGGTTAAACACTCACCTCTTGTAATTCTTGCATGCTGATAGACAAGCTGCAGTTGCAAGCATGTCTGATGGGAATTAGATTTGTACACAGTATGCTTTCTAAGAATCTACTAAGCATTCCCAATTAGGCACACTAGCACTGTGCAGAGCAACGTGGTTCTTGTCTGTACACTTCAATCACTTAATTTTGCGGTGGCTCAAAAGAGCTCACAATCTCTGTTACTAGATTTGGGCTTTTTTGCAGACCTTTCCTGCTTGAACTCTACTTTCTAGGTGCAATAATAGCTGGTGAAGAGAAGATACTTTGCATAATTATTGATTCTGTTAATTTCTAATTGGGTCTTATTGAGGTCACCAATTTTGTTCTCTGAAAGGCCTGCTAATTAAGAACCAATTGGAAGAACAAAGGGGCTTAGAGGGGAGGTTAAGTGATAGAAAACTGATAGAAAACTACTGTGCAGTAGTCAATATTAATGTATTAATATTGGTATCAATCTTTAAAAAAACCTTGAAATTAATAAATCTTTTCATCTATATCCCTACAAAATAGTTTGCAAATTGTCTTTCTTTATATTGGGCAGTTTTATGGTCCTGTTTATGGCATTTTCTCCCTCCTTAAGTATGGTATGTAATTGCTTCAGAGTAATACTTGTGTGCTGACAGATGTTGTGAGCCAGTTATTTTATACCAGTGTCTTGCAAACAACTGAAGATTGCTAGTAACTTGGCAGTCACCATCTGTGGTCGAGTTTTATAGCTGAGCACTCTGAGTGTGACAAGAGCTCTGGTGGAAGGGCAATGCTGCTAATGACCCCAGTCCCTTGGCCAAGGGGCACTTTGTTTGAGTCAAGTCTACATGGAGGCACGTCCCCAGGTCATGGGGTGAGCCCTTCTACACAGCTGATGGGCGTAACTAACTGTTGCAGACAGCATCTGCTCTCAAGTCCCATCTCCTGGGTCAGGAGCCCTGACAGTGTCAGGACAATCAATTCTGTCTTTGGGCATGGGAATAGAGACTTTGTGGGGTGATACCAGGATTGTGGGGGAGAGGTGCACTTTCTGTGGGTGAGGGGACAACTTTAGATTGCTAGTTGCAGGGATGCAGGGTGTGATGGTTTGGGAGGCTGAGGGCTGTTACATTAGGGGTTTGGTTTGGAGAATCTGAAGGGCAGATGTGTGAAGCATGAGGCTGGGATGGTTGCAGACAGAGAAAGAACTGCTATGGGTGTATGGTACAGAATAGAAAGTTCTTGAGGCCATCATCAATGCATTTTAACTGTTGACTCTTTGCAGACTAAAGAAGATCTACAAGGAACATCCATTTTTTACCAGAAGATTTCTGCATTTCTAGCCTGTACACAGCTTCCAGATGTTATCTGGTGGAGGTCAGAACTGGCCAATCACTTCCAAAATCAACTGTGTCCACTTCTTCCTGAAATTCCCTCTGTCCTGCTCAGTTACATCACTGCTGTTAATCCTGATCCTCAGGTACTGTACAGAAATGCTTGGACTTACAGTATTTCTTTTTTCTCATTAGGTCCAGTAAGAGGTGCTTCCAGTATTAACAGGTATTCTTGTTTGCTTTAGCTAAGGATTCAAACACAGTTTGAAAACAAATTCTTCTAAGCCATGTAGATTCCACTGAAGTGTGTGAGATTACACGGACATAGCACCTCTTAAAATCACTTGCCTGCCTAGAGATGTCTGCAAGAACAGTCACCTCATGCTGTATATAAGTAGAATGATAATTAACTCTTTCACTTCTGTCAGGTTAGCAAGTGCTCCGTAACAAATACTCAAGTGAACAAAACGTTAGAAGAATTCATTATACTTATTGGGGGAGTTTATTCCTTTACGGCACTGCTTTTAGGCCTTTAACAGCCTATCCTACCTTAGTGTAAATATTTTGACCAGGTTTTCAAAGAAACAATTAATATGACCTGATTTCCATACCTTTTGAGGGAATGTTCCACTTCTTTCCCATGACATCACCAGCCTTTGGACTATCATGGTCTTTTCTCAATATTTCTAAATCAACAAAAACCTTGAGACACAGTTCCAGGGAATGGTAAAGACTGCAATTCTGGTTCACAATGAAGTTTAGTTCTGAAAAGAATGTAGCATGAGAACTTTTCTGCAATTTCAACCAGTTTTGGGGATTACTATTACTCTGTGAGAATCAATGCCGTGAAAGCTTAGGGGCTTAGCAGTGCACTTAGCAATTTGCCTAAAGGTTTATCCCACTTCTGTGGAGGAAAAGGAGGCTTAATTTTGTTGATTTGCAGTCACTGTAGCTTTCAAGTAGAAGCAAGTGCTATAAAGCAGTTTGATGTACTTGTAAAGGATAAAACTGCTGTATGTGTTTAAGGCATAAAATAAGGCATCATTTAAAACAGGGCTTTTATGCAAATCCCTTATTAGGGGAATTACAAATCATTAGAAATTGAACAGCAAGATAGCAGGCGCTTTCTGGGGGTGGATCTTTGCCTTGTTTTCAGAAAAACTGAAGTCAATTTAAAGACCACGTTCTCTTCCTAAGGCCAAATGCTCTGTACCAGCCAGATTCCCAGGCCTGTATTACACTGAGACCACTATGTATCATGGCTTTTTGTTAGATATACTTGCAGTTAAACAGAAAGGCTGATTTCTCAAAGCAAGGCTCAATGAGCCAGACTCGCAGCAGGCAGCAGCTAATCCTGTTGTCTGCCCTGAAGCTTTACAAAGTGCTACCAACTGAGAATGTTCCCAAGTGTCATTAAAATACAACCAAAGAATGCTGCATAGAAAATTCAGTATCGTATTCTTTTAACTTCATTGGTTTGAAGATTTTGTACAAGGCCAGTGATCCATGCTTGCTTTTTATTTATTTATATTTATTTTGAGGCAATGTATACAAAACAAAGTAGACCAAAGAACCTGCTACTACATGTTGGAAAAGCATGCAGTGTATACCTATTTTTGCTCCAGGTAGCTTATGGTCTGAGACAAAAATCCTGACAGGTTCATGAGGCAAATGGGTAGGAATGGAGGGAGAGGGAACATCAGGTAAAATTGCTGTCTGCTTGTGTAATGACTAGCTCCGTGTATGAATTTATGAGCAATTGTTAGCAGTAATTGTAATAACCTTTAAGCACATTGTCTGTTAGTGCATGAGCCAATGTCTTGTTTTCAGTCAATTGGTCTAGTGTCTTTTCAGTCTGCTCTGGACCCCAAACATTGCTTCTCTCTTATTATTTTTCTTTGAGGCTTTCTTACTAATGCTATGCATACAACCTATTAACCTGCAGTGATTCACTTCTGATATGAACAGTAAACTCACAATGCAGTCATTAAAACCCCAGATTAGGTTAGGAGTGACATAATCCCTCTGGAAGTTAACTGCAATGTCCCTTGTCAGCAAAAAGAGGATTTCTTCATTTTAGAATAAAATAAAAGCACTTTCTCCTGTTAAGCCTTAGGATGCAAGCATTAGCCTTAGGGATACAGACAACATGTAGCCAGTGTTGATGCTTCTTTTCCTGTGCCTGTTTGTTCCATTAGGACACACTGGATTTCTCTTGCTTTCTCTCAATTGTTCTGGACACTGGGACATTTGCCCAAAGGGTGCAATCCTAACACTCACCATCTTTTTGGTCACCTTCCAGAGCACCTCCTTGAACTTCCAACCTATACAGGTGCCTGCCATGACAGGGCATAGCAGTATTGGATGGGTGATTGTGTCAGTGAGATTTCAAGGAAGAAGGGGAAGCTCCATCCCTAAGTCAAGCTGAATGAGATTTTTTTCTTTTAGTGCCAGAAAATTGATTTTGTTGCACCTCCTGGTGATCAGTTCCCTAGTTGTTCTTCCTTTAGTTAGTTTTCCTGCTGACTTCCAGCATAAGGGTTGTGTTTTCTTTTTTTGAGACAATAGAACTGATTAAAGGCACGTCTTCACAAAGTTCCCTCCTTGCTTTTCACTTAAACAAAGCTCCATTTTTTAATTTTTTTAAATTTTTTTTTTAATGGCAGTTTCGGCTAAGCATAGATAAGAATTCCAGAACTGGGTCCAGGGAGCTAAATTTGCCCTGATGTTGTAACTCAATGCTGCCAAAAACTTCAAACAGCACAGACTGAGCTAACAGGAAGTTTGATGTATGGGAGTGGACTCGCAAAAAGTACAGCAGTTCTTTAATGTGGTATTTCAGAATTTTGGCATTTCCCTGCCAGAGAGTTGATGGTAACTGTGTTACCAGACGAGCTCTACATGTGCACACTCCACACATGCACACGAGTTTTGAAAAGTTGCCAACTTTTTTTCAAAGACCGAGTTAACCACGTAGCAGAAGAGCTATGCATTGCTGATGAAATAAGAAATCGCTGTTTCATGTTGTGGAAAAGCAGGCCCAGATGCCTCACTTGTTGCTTTGTACAATTAGGTGCCCTGGTTTAACCCCAGCCAGCAACTAAGCTCCATGCAGCTGCTCATTCACTTCCCCACGCCTCCATCCCCAGTGGGATGGGGGAAAAAATTGGGAAAAGAAGTAAAACTCGTGTGTTGAGATAAGAATAGGTTAATAGAACAGAAAAGAAGAATCTAATAATGATAACACTAATAAAATGACAACAGTAATAATAAAAGGATTGGAATATACAAACAAGGCACAATGCAATTGCTCACCACCCGCCAGTTGATGACCAGTTAGTCCTGAGTGGTGATCCCCCCACACCCACTCCCCCCTGGTTTATATACTAGATTCGACTTCACATGGTATGGAATACCCTCTTGGCCACTTTGGGTCAGCTGCCCTGGCTGTGTCCCCTCCCAGATTCTTGTGCACTCCAGCCTTCTTGCTGGCTGGGCATCAGAAGCTGAAAAATCCTTGACTTTAGGCTAAACATTACATAGCAACAACTGAAAACATCAGCGTTATCAACATTCTTCTCATACCTAACTCAAAAGCATAGCACTATACCAGCTACTAGGAAGACAATTAACTCTATCCCAGCTGAAACCAGGACAGGCACCTAATTTAGATATGATTGCTCTAACTCAGTGTATAGTCTCTGAAGAGGGAGTGAGAGGCATTTCCAGAGAATCTTTCCCATCTGTGTTTTAGCATGGGCTCAACAAGAAGACTCTGAGCTTTATAGTTTGAATGCTGTGACACTATTTAATTGACAAGCATCATTGCCTTAGCCCTGCTGAGTGGCTTCAGCACCTTCCACTGTCTTTTACTATAACTTCTTTTAACTTCAATGCTAATGAGAGGCTTGCTCAGAGAACTGCTACGTACTACTACGTCAGCTTTTCACCCAACTCTTTTCAGGCCCTTGGTCATGTGAGCATTGCCTTTAACACATCTCAAATTGTAATAACTGGTGGTATGCTGTGGTTCAGTGACTCATGGTGTTGGCATTTATGCTGTTTTGATTTTGGGTTATTGCCCCATGTGTTCTCTCTTTCTCCTTTCATGTTGTGTGAGAAGCAGCAAACTAGCAGCTTTAAGCAGTACCGAAGCTAGGCCATGTAGTGTTTTGTGGGTGGAGAGTGCAGACTGAGCTACCTCAAGTACAACAGAATTTGGCCAGCTGTTAGACCTGATGCACATGTTGCTGTAAGCTCTCAGACTTAGTGTATAGCTCAGGGCTATGCTTTTCTCTTCCAAAGCTTCTGTGGAGCCTGATGCCAAAGCTTGAAAGATGTGATTGTGCAGCTGAAATGGGCATTAGGGGGGGATAAAACACCCAGAGCAGCACCTCCACATCAGCTTCCTCAAACCAGACCCAGCAGGATGAGACTTGCAGCATGGCAGGTGCCAGCCGCTAAGTCCAGCTGCTTGATGGCTTGACATTCAGGCTAAAGTTGTAAAACAGGAGGTTCAAAAGGACAGGTTCATCCTGCCCTTTGCTTTCCAAATCTTGCTCGTGTCTTGCCTTTATCTGAGTTGGTGCAAAGGGCCAGGTCTCACATGTCTGGCACCCTGCGTCTGCTGTGCAGCCTGATAAAGCTGTATCAACAGCTTTATCGAGAGCATGTCATCTGACTGATGATTCCACATGGATATGACTTGTCGGCAAGACATTTGTCCTGGGGCCTCATCTATATGCATTTATAGAAATTAATCCATAGCTGCAGACACAGAATAGCTGCACAGCTGTATCTTCATGAGGCAGAAGGGTGAAGGTGACATCCTGGCCCTAGCTGAGTCCTTTGAGTTTGTAATTGATTTTAGTGGGGCCAGGAGTTCAGGCTGTCATTGGTATTTGTAACTAAAACCCCCTAACCTTTAAAAGGAGAAAGGACTACAATGATGTCTACCAGAGTTGGCACAAAGATGAAGGCATAGCTTGGGGAGGAATAAACCATTATTGGTTTTCATTCTTCCTAAAATTTGATAGCTCACATTTAAATTGTGACCATCGCTAATTATTCCAGAAAAGAGCAGCTTAAAAGAGCTATCAAGCTAATGTGCTTAGCCATTAGTATTGTGCATGATGGGCAGAAAGGGTGGAAGTTACTGTCTCATCCTTTCTCTTCCTTGTTTTAAGATATCCCTTTCTCTATCCAGAAGGGGGGCAAGGGAAAGTGAGATGCATCTTCACACCACCTGAAATGGAGTCACCAGAACTGTACATCTTCAGTGGCAAAGCCCTTAATTAGCCCCAGCCTTTTCACTGCCTGGGATCTTCCTACTGTGCTTCCACATTTCATATACTAAATCTGTAGCCATCTGAAGTGAGCATGCACAATGGGGAGGGAAGATGTGCAGGAAACAAATTCAAATTTGTGTTAATCTGGATTCCACAAGGAATACTGTGCTAATGCATTGGGATTCATGACAGCAGGGAGAGGAGAGAGTTTGAGAATAATGCTGCCTAATTCAGGGGCATGATTCATTGAATCACATCAGACACGAGCCTTGCATGCATGTTAACATCAAGGCCTTTGCTAGAGTGAGAATAGTGCTTCCTCTGCTGCCACTGATGTGGTCAGTGGGGTTGAAAGGGAGAGGTTATGTAGATGCAGAATTTACAATCTGTCTCTGGAGGTAGTGGAGGATGCAGCATCTTTCTCCAATGGATTTGGGTGTTGTCTCATAGTGATAATGGCTGAGCAGATCTTTGCATTGAAAGTACCTTGCATGTGAGGAGATGAGATTGTGGAGTACATAGAAAATCTTCCTGCAGTTTCTGTTTTCCTGCTGTGGCTGGGAAGCAGTCTAGAAGACTCGTTGCCACTTAAAAGACTCTCTTAGATCATCTGACAGCAAAAGCTATTTCTTTGTTGTTGGAAATGAGAAGAGAATACGTTGTAAGCAAGAAGAAGAGATATTGGATTTGGTCATATTTCTGTATGACAGTTAAAGATTCATGGTTTTGCTGCACATAGCTCCAGTCTTCTCTAAAATGTGCTTATTCTTGTTTCTGCTCAGTGCTTTACAACACATTTTCGTTCTGCTGTGAATTTCCTTCCCATAACTGTCTGGCTTCATCTTGGTAATATTGTCTGCAACAGAGCAGTAGCTCTGGGTTTCTTTTTAACACTTTAGAAAAAATGGTGCACGTTCAGTCCTAACTATGGTACAAATTGGTCTTTTCCAGTGTCTTAAAGTAACAGAAATCAGAATTTGTCTCCCAAACAAATAAGAAAAAGGATAACTGACAAAAAAGGGAGGTATGGACATGCCCTTCCTTCCTGCTCTTAGTGATCATGGCAAATGGATGGAAAGGATATCAGTGCTGTAAGAAACCCTGCTTTCTTACAGCAGGGGTGGGGGAGACACAGTCATGGAAATCTGTTATGGTTAAATGATTCTGGGTTTTGAAGCCTGTCACAGCATAAGTCAAAGTATCCCTGGGGTTGCTGTAGCTGCCGTTGGCTGTCTGTAGAGTACTTTTTGTCCCTGGTATAATGCCTTTACCATGAGACATGAGATTTTTACAGTGCTCTGAGTCTGCAGAGCCTTACGGAAGAGGTATTTTCAGGTAGGTATCAAGGGCTCAAGTGCCTCTTCACCATTCTGTGCAATGCACGGGGAGAGAGTCTCCTCTTCTCCCCGCCAAGTGACAGGTCAGCATTCAGAGACTTTCTGAACTGCTGCGTTTGCACAGAAGCTTTACAGCTACTGTAATGTTGTTGGAGGCATGAGAGAGGAACCAGCCCTGACGTAAAACAAATACAATTCTCATGCCTACCCTCTCTCTCATTGTGGAACATTAAAAGTAGCACCAAAGCAAAGATAAAGATAAAGAGTGTCAAAATTGCCAAAATTATTTCAGTAAGAGTGGGGTACTGCAACTGCCTGTGGAGAGTCACTCTGCCTTATATGTCAGATAGGGCTTATCTCAATATTATAACAACTGACTTGATACAGTTCTCTCTTAGGTGCATGGGGACAGTTGCTTTCTTCCTGTTTTTCCTGTGCATTGCATAGGAAGACAGTGTCAGGAGTTCTCCTCCACTGGCATGTTATTAGCTAGGCTGGACAAAGCAGGGACTGTCTTACTACAGCCATCTATGTGTATTTTCTTACTCATGAGGAAAAGGATTTTCTAGAAGTAAGACTTTTCAAGCTTTATTTTTCATTGCTTTGTGAAATCACATTCAGCTTGGCTGCTAGAAAACAGAACCTGACAGATTACAGTGACAATTTCCCACAGGCCTTGATTCCCAGGTGTGGCCAGATCCCTGCTCTGGCGGGGAGGGAGGCTGACCATGTGGCAGTGTACCTGGGATCACAGCTGATCCACAGTTTACACTGTGGTACTTCTTAAAGGTCAGCTTTTTACCTTGGATTTCCCAGTGTGTGTCCTCTGTGTCCTAACTGGGGCTGGATGATTATAATGAAGGTTTCTATGGAAATGTAGGCTGGAGTCGGTTTGACCACATTCATCCCTTCTCTTTTCCTTCTTCTTGAAAGTTCATAGACTTGAGGTTTGTTCAAGGAACAGCGTGAATAAATAGAAGACTGGGGTCTTGCTGCATTCCCATTTTGTAGGGCTTGTTGTGCCAACTTTGCATGTAGGAGCTGGCATCAAACATTGGAAACAGAGACAATCTTCTCTTTCCTTAAATCAATGATTTCTTCCTTTTCCTCTGATGATATTTTCCACAGCAACCAAGTGTAATATCACAAGTGGAGACTGGTGAATCATGAATTGCAGGACAGAATGGACAAATCCATTGAGAGATGTCAAAACTCTTGGGGTTTTGTAGTTGTGTTGACTGAAACTGGGTGAAAAGTGAAATTCCCAGTTCTGCTTTTAGGCAAATATCTCATGAAGCGCAGGAAATAGAGGAAGGAGAAAACACAAAATGTTACTGAAGCAGAAAGGCAGATGTCAGAGGGGTTTTAATATTATTCAAATTAATTTCATTTTCTGGTTCTTGTTTTTAAACATATGTAGAGTGATATGAAGTGCCTATCATTTGTCAAGCAGCACACCAAAAAAAACCCTCTCGGGTGATTACACTGTTAAACAGCATTGTATGTAACACATAATCCAGAATGGACTGTTCTTTATGCAGTATTAGTCCATTTTCTATCCATATCTTTTAAGTCCTCATGAGACCATGTTGAAATTTAATTCCATTTTTCTCTTTTGAGAAGGTCTGTCCACATGAGATGAGGACAGATTAACTACTGCTGTAAATGAAAGTAGAGTCTTTAAAAATAGAGAAGCTACTCTGAGATACACCACTTGAGCCTATGTCTCAAAATTGACAATTTTATTTATTTATTTATTCATTCTTGGAATTAATCCTGTCCACTGTGAACTCTGCTTAAATGCCTCCATATTTCTGGAATGTTCAATATTGGCATAGCTGCAAATATCACTTCTTCCCAAACCAGAACTTGGCAAACGTGACTTTCAAAAGCTGTATTTGTTCCTGGACTATGGCCTTGCTTACTGAGCATGCAGTCACAGCAAATTCTCATGAGTGACACATCCTTAAACTAGCACTTGTACAAGTTGCTTGCTTGGCTGTCCTGAAAATGTATGAGAAACAAAATAAGGTGCTGAGACTGGGAAATGCTACACTTCTGTAAAGCTGTGACCTGAATGCCAGAGTCTTTTTGCCTATCCATGAGTATGTGGTACAATAAGACTTACAGATATGTGTCACTTGTGATGACATGAGCACAGGAGAAATGTCCTATTTTGGTTACAGACATGTAGAAGTTCATTCAATTCTTTCCATACCTTTCTGTTTGATTAGTTAATTAGACCATTCCTTTAACAAAGCCCTTTCTGCTGGATGCTTAGCACAACTGTGGAGAATCAAGTTCTCGAGCTGCTCAGCTGGATCCTGCAGTGCCTTTTGCATGCAACTCCTGTTCATGTCAGTGGGTACTCTGCATGTTGGAGGGTCGCTGGGTTGGATCCTGGGAATGTTCAGTCTCTCAGGAAGCAGTTACAGATTCATATTCTTGGGATATCACTTAATTGGAGCTAGTGGTACAGTCGTAAGAAAGCAAAAGATACATTAACAGCGTTGGACTAATGAGTTTAATCGATTAATGTGCATCCTTATGTGCTCTCTATCCATAAAATACTTTTTTTTTCTTAGACCTTTATTTTGAGGGATCAAGATAACATATAGGTGAGAGATGTCCTTTGTGCATTTCAGGCAGTGGAGAAGGTGTTTGCGGTGCCAAATGGACTTTACTGGCAGACAGTTGAAACTGATGAAAAATACTTCCCTAATAGCAGCGACATCGAGGCTTGCAGAGATATAGACACTGAGGTAAAAAAAAATAATTAAAAAAATCACTCCTTTCTGACTTGTGGGATGATGTGGGAAGTTGAGAGACGATTAAATGACCTGGAATATTTCAATCTTGAGGTTGGGTACAAATACTGATCTTGAAGCATTTCTCACTCAGACCTAAATGTATCAGCTGAGTATTTTGTGCCATCCGTATTGATGTGCTGATTGCTCTGAGCCACAGAAGATTAAACTATGAAATGTGCGGGTTGAAGAAATTGCTACCAACCGGGTGCAAATCTGTAACAGTAGACAAAATTTTGATAACCTAAAACCACTTGACTGCAAGCCAATATACAACACAACTTTTTTTTAAACTTGTGCTCAGAAACATTAAAAAAAAATTCTGAAGCTTCTGGTACTATTTACCTGACCTACAGTAACTGTGCATGTGTTGTATGAACAAATAGGAAGTAATTCTACTTAGTTTACCACAGAAGAAGAGAAGGTTAAGGTAACTTTAGTTAACTCATATTTACCTCTGTTTAAGAGTGCATACCAAAATGTACTGGACCTCCAGCTAGTGTACGATAACTTGTTAACTATAGTAACTCACCTTTCTTAGCCCTTGTGCAACACAAAACATAACATGTTTGATCTGATGGAGTTCATTTTCCTGTTAGCGTTGATTCAGGGAGGTGCAGATATATTAAATTCTTCCTGAACACACAGCAAGCCTGACCAGTTGCTGTGAGTATACCAGGCTTGCTCCTGGAAGATGCTTGAAGTCCACAATGAGAAGCTGAAAATACCTGGCACTTGGCACAGTTGGGAAACACCTCATGTCTTCATTACAGTTCCTCAACTTGCCTCAGGAGTGCTGTTAGTGGGTCCATACAGACCTCTCACAGCAAGGGCAGGATGCTCTGTAAGGGAAGGCAAGCTGGGAGCTGAGACCAACAGCAGGGTCAGTGACCTCATGGACAGGGTGCAGTCCCACATTATCCAAGCAAGAAGAGCAGAGCAGGTCCAGCAGTAGCAGCTGGGGTCAGCCAGGAGTCCATAGTGACAAGGCCAAGCCAGAAAGTCAGCAGGTTAGGATAACAGCCAGAATCAGTGACATATGAGACTGGGCCAAGGCATACCTGCAACAAAGCTCAGATGGGGACCAAAGTCAAGTGCCTGGCTCCTAAGCAAAGGGGAGATAGGCAGTTACTGAGGTTTCTCAATACTGGACAGCTGCATTATTAAAGTTGGCCCTGAGCCCAGGCAGTCAAGCCCCAGGGACTCTCATAGCAGCTACAGAAAAATACTTCCTTACTGGCTGCTGTGAATATTGGGTTAATATCAGGAGAGCTTCAGCTAGACAAACATAAAGAAATAGAGTTTTATTCCTAATTAGATCACTTTTTTATGATTTGAGTAAATTTATATCTTCATTTATCATGATGGTATAAGCCCCATAATGTGTTTATGGGGGAGTAGCATTTAATTTAAAGTGTCCAATAGTGATGAATTCATTTGGCATTCACTGCAGCCATAAAGCTTGCTGGAGATAGCGTTCTGTTGCTTTACATCCAGGAGAACCATGCACAAATCAGAGGCCAGTACGATCATGCTTGTCTGATCTTCAGCTAGACAATTTATCACCCACAGCACCACACAATTTCCTGTTGTAAAGCATTTGCTTTTTGAAACAATATGCTTCTTCTGGTGGGAGAGTAATAATAATTTGCTTCCCTTTTGGGTATAGGCATTCAGTATGTGTTGGTGGATGTCTTCCTATATGGCAGGATGGGCTGAATTGGATTAGTCTGCTAGGGAAGATTTCAAAATGTGAATCTGGGACAGTACGAGTGATGTGTCTGCCTTTTTTTTTTTTTTTAATGCTGGTTTTGGCACTTCTGTAGGTATAAAGAAACAACCAGTTGGTCTATTATTCTTTAACCATCTTTCTGTTGTACGTGAAGTTAAACAGTAAGAGTGATACACTTAAGTCTGCCTCAGAGAACTTGCAGTTTTTTGCTAGTAGGTTTATGTGAAGAAGGCACAGTTATATCAGCAGAAATAGATTCCATCATAATTATCATAGATAGTTATGATTCAATCTGAAGCTAAGAGCCTACTGTGCTGAACTGCACATAAACATAAAATAAAAGAAAGCCTCTTTGTACCTCTTACAATGTAGATGAAGCATAGGAACTAAAGGTGAGCAGAAGAGATACAGCTGTGTGGTCGTTGAGGCCTTGGAAGCATTTGGTTCATTTCTCCAATGTGCTCTTGCTGTTCAGGTTGCCATGGTATTGCTGTTTGAAACTCTCTACCAAAGTCCCCTAGCTACCCATCACATGTTGCAGCTGGTACTCTGTTCTGGTCTCGATATCTGTGGACTCCGCCTGCTCTATCCTCAGCAGGATGTGCTGCTCTTTAGCTCAGGTGAGATCTAGTTTTCCTTCAGAGATTCCATCATGTGATGTTACTGAGGTGAAGGCAAAGATATGTAAATGTACTAAGGTGAAAAGTGATGTGGTGCTGTGGGCATGGGGGAGGAGGGTATTGGATTTACGTGAGTGTTGCTTTATCAGTTCCTATATCTTTCCCAAAAGAAATGATAAAAGATCTTGGGCTGTTTCTTTCCTTCTGTTTGCAATGCTGAATATCCATGAGTTGAATTTTTAACCCTCGATACATTTTTGTGTTTCAAACCACTTTAGGTTTTTTTTCCCTCTGTAGCAATCTTTCCCAGATTGCAGTGCCCTATGCTCCAGGGTTAGACTCGTATGAGTTAAATATACTGAATTAGTTCCCACTGATTTTCCTGAAGGTTTTAGCTGTGAAAAATCCAGCCTTCCCCTTCCACAGTTCCCCCCATTCCATTGCCTATGGGGCTTCAGAAGCATGAGCAAAAGTACTGACCTAGCCATCCTGTAATTGCATTGGTTTATAAGCCATCACTAAAATGTCACATTTGCCAGTAGAAGATGGTCTGAAATGGAAGACCAAGAAGATAAGGTAGACAAAAATGATACATGTCTCTGAATTCAAATCACTAAGTCTTTAACATTAGACACCAATATTTGCAAATATTGGCATGTACTACTGAAGTCTTTTTTTTTTCCATTTGTGAAATAGAGATGATGAAGCCTGCCTTAAAGCATGTGTGGAATATTATTAGTTGCTAATGCAATATAACTCTATAGCAACATTAGCTGCAAAGTATAGAGATTGCTGCTGCAGGATAGTATGGCCTGTACTTTCTTTTAAGCCAAGAAGTTCTCCTGGAAGGTTTGCATGTGGCACCATCAAAAATACAGGCAATTTGTTTCTCTTGGGGAAAGGTATAGGCAGGGTGAGTGAGAGGAATTGGTTTCCTTTTCCTCGGGCAGAAGGTGAATGAAGACCAGCTCAATCAAGAAACATTCTCCAGCATCCCTGCCCCTTTTTACATTTTAAAACAATAGGAGCAGTCTGCCTTAGAAATGGGATTGCAGTTGCAGTGATGTCAGTGCTGTGCACGTAATGCATTCATACTTATGGCTGGAGAAATGAAGAAGGACTCCAGAAATGAGTAAGAAAACCATAAAATCACCAGCCATTGGGAGATGACAGGCAGCAGATCTGCTTCAATGCTCTGTACCATGCACCATTATTTAGGAACATTTTGTATGAAGAGAAAATTCATTTGAGCTGAGAACTGCTATGCAAGTTTGTAAATTAGATTTTTACCCTTAGCTTGAAAACTTTAAAATGATTATTTTAAATATTTACAGCCAGCTTCTCCATTATCTATCTGCTCTGGCGACTTATATTC
Source organism: Elanus axillaris (assembly GCA_026212715.1). Taxonomy (NCBI): domain Eukaryota; kingdom Metazoa; phylum Chordata; class Aves; order Accipitriformes; family Accipitridae; genus Elanus; species Elanus axillaris. Next base: position 2,646,975 of record JANZLQ010000064.1, on the reverse strand, counting down.
TGGCTTCTGGTTCTTATGCAACAAATGATGTAACTGAATATTTTTTTAAACCTTGGGAAGAAAATGATATACCTTGCTGCTTTTTCTAACATCTGCAGTAAGAACTGCAGAGTAGCCAAATTTGCTCTTTTCCTGGGGTTACTTACTGGACCCCAACTATGCTGCCAGTAGACATGGAGAAAGGTTTGCCAGAGGCATGGGGAAGAGTTGTCATGGGAAATAAGGCAAACCACAGTTCAAGTCCTGGCAGGGAAATAATGGTGGCTAATCAAATATTTGCCTGGATATGTCATCTTACAACATAGTACAAAAGTCTGTATTTGATGCAGAAGGAAAGAATCTAGAAAAGAAGTCCACAGATTTCCAGTTTGTGATCCCTTTCCCAGCTTTCCCATATCTCATGAAAATTACAGAAAACATCCTTCTCCTCAGGCCCATGTTCTTGTCCTGTCTCTGCTTCAATCCCCCAGCCTTCCTTGTGGGCATGAACAGCATACTGCACAAGAAGTCGAAGTGTTGAGTTCTAGTCTATCAGCTGCTCCATAGTAACTAACCCTGTGCATACTCCTTTCCACAGCAAATATGAGGCAACTAACTCCTCTTTCATTAACAGACTACCTTGAACGATCTCAGATTTACTGTTGGGTAAAAACATGTAGCTGGTAGCCAGCACGTCACCTACAGGACAGGTAACCCGTAGATTACTTTGTTGAAGTCTGGCTATGACAGATCTGAAAAAAGCACTTGAGTGGAATGAATGACCTTGGGGGAGGTTGTTCCATGTTTTAGTCACACATATGTTTGTCTTTTGCAGAAAAGCTGCCTTCTTCCTATACTTCAAAGACTGGCAAGGTGCCACCAGTGCTGGCATTAGGTGTGAGAGGACCTAAAGCACGTAGCACTATGCAGAATATCATTGGGCCATCTGACCCGCAGCTGGCAAGCATGACAGACTGCAGTTCCATCAATGCCATCTACTGCAGGAGCCAAGCAGAGCCTCTTGTCTACCTGCCCCACCTGGACAGCCGTGTGCACAGGGAGCTGTGTCTCTGGTTTGGAGGGAGGGCTGCTGATGCAGCACTGCATGCTAGTGTTCTGGATCTGGCTTCCCAATGTGACAGAGCAAGGTGATCGCCCTGGATGTTTTTGAACTGTGGTTGTTCCCACAGGCAAAGTGTGACATGGAGGCCAGGCAGACATGCAGCTAGCGTGCTTTGTCTTTATGTATCAGTCTTCTACTAAAGGTCTCTGTGAACAAGAGTGCAGAGTGGGAGCAATCTGTCTGCTTTTATATTTCCAAACCAGTTACTACATTCTGCAAAAATCCCTTTCTCACAGGAGTGTCTCCTCTGTGGCACGTAATAGGTATGTCAGGTGTGGGACTCCTGCAGTTGCTTCCCTGGTAGCTAGGCCTGTAATTCATACACTTGCAGCACCTGCTCTTGGGCCTGCTGTCCCAGATACACCTGGTCAGACTGATTTGAGACCTCCTCCAGCTGTGCCTGGTGCTGGAGAAGGGCTGCAAGGTTGTGTGCCACTGAGTGGCCCTTTGCTAGAAAGTCTGGTCTAGCTTTGCCCTGTGTCCCTTCCATATCAACTGATTAGGGAAGGGGCTTCAGATGGAAAAGGTTCTTTGGAGGATTATGACAGAAGTGTGAAAATGAAGGGTAGCTTATAAACTTTTAACTCTAGCAGCTGGTGTGAGAAATGCAATTTAGGAGCTGTGGCATAGCAGTAGAGTGTCAAAAAGTGCTGGGAGCCAGTGAGGTTTCAGGAGTCTGGGTGTAGCTGCAGAGGGAACTGGACTTTTAAGCATCTGTTAATCCATCATGCAACCTAGACTGTCTGTGCTCTGCTATGTAGTGCTATAGGGAGAGATACTACAGCTCCCAAAGACTCACTTAGACCATCATGGACAGAAATGGATTTACTTAATGTTTTTTAATCTTAAAGTTGCTTGGTTTACAACTTCGATGTTAGGCTGCCAAAATGCCTGCTGTTGGCTTTACTCGGCAGAGCAGAGGTGTGTGAGCGAAAGGGGTGGGGGGCAGGGAGAAAAGATTCAGCAGCTTTGTGGAAGTCAGCATAGAGCAGCCCTTGCATGCCATCTGCACCTGCAGAGAGAAGCCTGGATCAGTAGCCGGGACTCTCTTGCCCTCATTCCCAGCACTCTTTTCCCAAACCTCTCTGCAGCTTTTCCTTGATGAAGATGAGTACTTTCTACTGCACAAAACAATCACTTCCCTTCCTGACAATCTTGCAACTTCCTGGACAGAGACTCAAACCTAAGGACCCAGTGTGGTGGGTTGACCCTGGCTGAATGTCAGGAGACCACCAAAGCCATTCTATCAGTCCTCCCCACCTCAGCTGGACAGGGGAGAGAAAATGTAACAAAGGGCTGGTGGGTCGAGATAAGGACAGGAAAGATCACTCACCAATTACCATCACGGGCAAAACAGACTTAACTTGGGGAAAATTAACTCAATTTATTATCATCAACCAGAGCAGGGTAATGAGAAATAAAACCAAATCTCACAACACCTTCTCTCCACCCTTTCCTTCTTACCAGGCACAGCTTCACTCCTGGATTCTCTACCTACCCCCCAGCAGCACAGGGGGACAGGGAATGGGGTTTACAGTCAGTTCATCACACATTATCTCTGCCACTTCATCCCCCTCAGGGGCAGGATTCATCACACGCTTCCCTGGCTCCAGCGTGGGGTCCCTCCTATGGGATTCAGTCCTCCATGAACTTTTCCAACGTGGGTCCTTCCCATGGGCTGCAGTCCTTCACGAACTGCTCCAGCGTGGGTCCCCCACGGTGTCACAAGTCTTGCCAGAAAACCTGCTCTGTGAGCCCTTCTCTCCACAGGTCCACAGGTCCTGCCAGAAGCCTGCTCCAGCACGGACTTCCCACGGGGTCACAGCCCCTTTGGGTACCCACATACTCTGGCGTGGGGTCCTCCACGGGCTGCAGGGGGACAGCCTGCCTCACCATGGTCTTCCCCACAGGCTGCAGAGGAATCTCTGCTCTGGCGCCTGGAGCATGTCCTCCCCCTCCTTCTTCACTGACCTTGGTGTCTGCAGTGTTGTTTCTCTTACATGTTCTCAATTCTCTCTCCAGCTGCTGTTTCTGTGTGCCCTGCAACTTTTTTTTTTCCTTCTTAAATACATAATCACAGAGGCACTACCACTATTGCTGATTGGCTCGGCCTTGACTGGTGGCAGGTTCGTCTTAGAGCCGGCTGGTGTTGCCTGTCAGACACAGGGGAAGCTTCCAGCAGCTTCTCACAGAAGTCACCCCTGTAACCCCCCACCCCCCCAAAACCTTGCCTCACAAACCCAGTACACCCAGGAAGCATATTTAATCCTGTGTGTGTGAATGAAGGGTTCTACTGTTCTCAGAGGGCCCGTTCCTCTGGAGGATCAGAGTAGGCTGGCCTGCAGAGGGAAGAGAAGAGGCACTTTACTGGTTTTGGCTTCTGGAAGACAATCCTCTGGTTCTTCCAAGCATAGGTGTGATCTGTGGCTTGAAGCATTTGTTTTACAGTGTTTAACCAAACGATTTAGCTTAGGGCTTCAAGGAATTTGCACAAACCAGGAAAATATCAAACTACAGCTCTCCTCTCCCTGGCTGTCATGTTTGCGTCACAGGCTTGTGTAATCACATGGGATGCCAGCCTCTGCACTGGGGTTTACAGGCCCTGGGCATCTCTTTTTAATATTGCTGAACTGAATAAATGATGCTGTAGTGAAAGTCCCCTGCAGAAAGCTCAGATAAGGCCCTGCACCTGCAAGTTCTGGACAGGTTTTTAAAGATCCCTTCTAATATTGGGTGCAGTGTGGCACCCTGTGTCAGTGGCAGAAGGCTAGAGGTGAGGTAATCTGCAGTCCTGTGCTTTCTGCAAAGTGTGCCCATGTAGAATTAATCTGATGCTTCTGGAGGGAGTGTATGTCAGAGTTCAGTTCTGCTTGGCCATGAACAGCGACTGTCATGATTTTTACTTTTAAGATTTGAAAAAAATTAATTTAGCAAAGTTTCATTCTCTTTATTTATTTGTTTATTTTCCTCAGAGATGCTTTTTTTCCCCTTAAAAAGATGATGAATTCTGCTCCTCTGGTATAACTTTGCCAGTCCAGAGCAGTGCTACATTCTAAATAATGCACTTGCCTTTCTCCTAATGCTGGTAATTTTGTCCATTGGGAGACAAGAATACAAACTGCAACTCAGATTGCAGTTTTCAGATTATACTTGCAAATGCCATGGTCTCCTGGGAGTGAACAAGCAGGATGTGTTCCAGCCAGCTCAGTTATGGCAAGGGATAAGGCAGGCAGGTTTGCCTGAGCAGCCTGCACTTCACCAGTTCACAGAGCTAGCCAAACTGTTTCACAGACTGCAGTTTGTGCTGCGGTCAGTCCCTGGCTTTCAAAACCACATCTTATGTTCACCGTGCTGTGATTTGGTCCTTTTTGGTATGCAGGAATGTTGTAGAGGTTTCACTGGCATGAATGTCTCTGCCAGACTTGACTGTGCTTGTTGCCCAACGTAAACCTTTAAAACTGGTTAAACTCTGGCTAAAGAACCAAAAGTGAATAGCAACTATGATGTATCTGTGGGTAGGAAAAGCTCTGGTAATGTAGCCTGACATACTTCTTGATTCCCAGTTTTCTTTGCCAAGCTGGCTACTTTGCATTAGCTGCTTTTAATTGAACACAGAGAGCCTCAGGGGGAGTAATATAAAAAGATGTTCAGTCAGAGAGACCTTGATGCAGCTCATGTCATGGACAAGGGATTTAAATGGCTTTTCCAGTAAAGTAGTTTTACCAGAGAAAATTCTGTGGCCCTGGGTTTGTTGCAGAAAGTAGGTTTGAGTCAGAACCTGGCATAACAGCTTTTGATATTTATTGGTTTTCTTTAGTTCTCAGAGTCCTTCATCAACTAGGACAGAAGCAGATGAAGAAAACGTTGATCTCCAGGACATGGTGCCGTCTCGACCTCCAGCGACGCTTGTCTCAACTACCAAAGGTCAGTGTTAAGGGATGAACCTTGAGGTCTTATGGTTCTCCTTCACTGACAATATTACCTTACTCCAGTCCACCTGTTTCAGGAAACTCTGCCTCCTTGGATTGCTCAGCGCTGTGAACTGGCCAGTTCCAGAGCCAGGAATTAATTTTTAGTGAAAAACTGTGGCCTAAAATGAAGTGACAAAGGAGTGTTATCACCTCATCCTTCTCATGGGACTAGCTGCTAGAGTCCTGTAGGCTGCTTAGATTTCACTGAGGGGGAAAAAAAAGGGAAAAAAAAACCCACAATAAAAAAACCCACAGGAAATCTCTGCACATAGGTGTCTGTTCATTAAAGAAAGAGTCATGAGAAGACCTAACAGTGTCCTTAAATTGCATGTTTATCTGATTAGAGATCATCTACTGCTGCTGGTGAAGATTTGAATATAATCATCATGGGTATGAAATGGTTAGAGCTTCTTTCATAGCAGGACTGACTACACAATTAGAAAGCAAAGCACTTTATAGGGCTAATATTAACTGGCTCCACCGAAATCCTCCTTTTCCCTTTGTAGGAGTAGTCTTCCAGCTTCTGAATCTGCATCTAGCTAGCAGCAAGCTGACTGTGTTTGAGGGGAACCTGCCAAGGCATGCAGGCCTTATAACTGGCTAAGAAGGATCTGCGTGGTATAGGGGTGTCTGCTGTAGGTGGCCAATGTGCAGACAGTCTTCTGTAGTGGGGCCTAACACAGCAGATCTCAGGCACAAGTGATTTTTAGACCATTGCCGTCTGGTGTCTACTCCCACAACTGAAGATAGTTTTGCAGGATAAAAACCTGAGGGGAGTGGAAGCTCAGCAGCTATTGGGGAGAAGATGGCAGAAGGAAAGCAGTATTGTAGTAATGTAGAAAAAAAGCACAGAAAATTATATTGCTAAAGGAAAGAACATATGAGAAAAGAATGAAAGCATAAGCCAAAGATGAAAGGAGCAGAAAGTGACAGAGAGGGTGACAGAAAAAAAATGGAGAAGAGAGAAACAAAAAAAATAAGTCTCACCTTTGAGATACACTCTTCTATAACTGGGCATGTTAACTCGGGTAGCTTGGCAGCCAGCCATTGGCTCTGTGTTATTTGGGATTGGTATTGATGGCAGCTGGTTGCTGCTGATGGAATGAGGCACATTTTCTGTGTCCCTTTCCTTTTATGGCCATTAATGATTCACATTTGATGTAGGCTGCTGAGTTACACCACACCATGTTCCATCTGTATTTGGGCTCAGGAAGTCACTTTCAAGCTTTGCTCCTCAGATGGATAACTGTATCATAACTCTCAGAAGAGAAGCTGAAAAATCTGGTCTGGGAGCAGATACCCTATGGGATTTTAAGGAAACGAAACATTCACTGACTCCTTCCCCCAGGTCTCCAGCAGCTTCTCTTGGAGACAAGAAGATATACCCATGCAGAACAAACATACTGCAGCTCTCACTAGGTATATCTGCCCCTTCTCAGTAATCAAAGTTTTGCTGACCCTGGCAGGTATTATTGTTGATTTGGGATATGTGTTTGTGTAAAATGTTTTTTAAAAAGTGTTATCAACTAGAGAGGAACCAAAATCTTACCACCTGCAATCCTAAATTTTGACAGTTCACATATAATGAATGTGACACTAACGTAAGTCTGGCTCAAAACCTGCAAAATTAAAGCTGAATAGAAATTTTAACCAAAGAAACACTCTGCCTGTTCCATCCTTAGTAGTAAACACAAGCTTTCCTTTGTTTTGTTGCATTTGCTTTGAACTACTAGGCTGAGCCTTGATCAGATTTTTGGGGGGACAGATATCCATATCACAAAGTCTAGAACCGAAAGAAACATTCACTGCTGATAGTCCTACCCCCAAAACCAAGTGTAATTGGGACACAGACTAAAATACTCCAACTTCGTTACATTGTTCAGTTAGAGTTAAAAGAAATTAACAGGGCATTGTAGAGGAAACCCCGGTGGAAGTGATACTGAGGATTTGTCTTCAGAGCTCACTCTTGGCAGGTTATGGAGATCTTAGTGTACATTGTGTAAAGAAAAAAAGCTATATTAGGACTATGACAGTGTAATAATGAAGGTGATGGTAAAAGCAGAGACCCAAGATGAGATTAGAACAAACAAAGACCTCAGGTAGATCAGAGGCTTCAGGGAAAAGTCTTGAGCTTGTTCTATAGTACCCAAGATGAGGGAGGCTTAGATACTGCTCAAGAGGTCTGGTAGGCTCTTTCTCCTGAGTTTGCTCATAGCATATGTTGCCAGCCCATTGGCAGTGAGCTTGGTGTTCAACTTAGAAAATGGGTCTAATAACCCAAGGTTGTAACCCAACGTAATTTCCAGTTGCTTCTACAACCTTTTCTACTGGGATGAGGGATACAAGGAAAGCATAAGCAGCCAGACCTAGTGGATGAGAATCAGGTAGGAGAAAGCAGGCTGGTACCATTATCGTGATGACCAAGTATAGGAACGTGTGAAGCCACAGGTGGTGCCAAACCACAGAGTGAGGTGAGGTCATGATCACAGGCTCGTCCAAAGATTCAGGAGACCATGCCAAAAGGCAAGCTCTAGGATGAAGGTTAAAGACAGGACTAAAGAAGGGACAAGAGGAAATAGAAGGTAGTGCTGAACAAGATTATAGAAGCTAGCTACAGGCTAGGACCACCAATAACAGCAGAGAGGAATGGCTGGGCTTGCTTCATGCACTTTGTAGTGGACAAATTGCCAGTTGGTCTTGTTGACCCTATTTAGTTGCTCATCAGCATGGCCAGGCTTATCAGGTCCTTAACCCTTGAGGAGGCAACTGCTGTCGGATTGCCAGCTGTAAGGGTAACAGCTCAAACACAGCCTGGCAGGGGCTGACACACAGCTAGCACATGAACTGAGAGCACAGATACCTCAAAGTTAGACCAATAGCTGATAGATAGCTAGATAGATCTGATGAGACAGACTGTCTGGGGTAGATGATTCATAAAGATATTACTGATGATGCCATAAGCTTTTTCATTCTAGGTTGGCCTCTGGTAGCAGTCATTATGAGCTGAATAGAGCAAATAAACTGCAAAATACAATGTTGCCATTGGGATGTGCTTCAAGTTGGAACTAGCCACTGTGAGAGTTGCCTTGCACTGATACCACAGCTTCTGTGGAAATAATATGCTGCTTTTCTTACCCTCTTTTTGATCTAGGGGACATCATTTTGATGGTGTCACCTGTGGTATCTCCTCATGCATACGGTAATGTGATTTCGGTCTGTACTCATCGGGGGTTTGTCCTGCAAGGAGTCAGACAGCTGCAGCTTTCACCCAAGCAAGCCATTGTGCTGAGCATGACAACAAGTCAGGTACTGGACAGAACACACAGCTTGGTTGTATACCCTGGGTTACCAGTTCTTCTGAACCTAATTATGCTGTGAGCTTATGGATGTGTGAGCTGACGCTCCTCTAGTAAGTGTTCTCAAGGACACTCATTCCCTCTTTACTAGCTAGCCAGCACTCATGTTCTCTGTATTCCTGTGAGTGGTACTCTGCTTTCAGTGCTGGTTTTTTCTTTAGTAGGAAAATCCCACCAGGCCTCAGCCTCTCACTGAGAACAAAAGTGTAAATTCACAATCAGGCCTCCTCCTACTTAGCCAAACATGAATTTTGCCATTGATCTCAAAATAAGCAAGAGCAGGCAGTACCCCCATAAACCAAAATAGCTATTTCTGATCTGCAAACGTATATTCAGGAGAATAGTCTTCATCTAACAGACTGATGTTTGAATAGGTACTTTGCAGTCCCTCTGGGACTGCTTATGGCCTGTCAGCATGAAGTCCCTTAGTTTAATGCATTCCAGATGGGTTGCAAAAAGAGCTTTCCTATTGTCAAAAATAACAACTTTTTCTTTTTCTCTGAAGCTCTGTCTAACATGATGATAGATTTGAGTTAGAGTGCAGTTGGCACTTTGACAAGTCAGCCTAAGGAAACAGCAATAATCATAAATGCAAGATTTCAGTCAAACTTAACATATGCAAGAAGTCCAGTTCTGCACTTCTTACACAATAAATCACCCAGGAATCATATAACATTCTCTCTTACAAAGGAGTGGACCCCTTACTTTAAATTAGCATGCTTACGATTGTTTGCTGTGTCAATCAGGGAATGCATCATTTTGCAAATTAAACTATATGCAAAGCCCCTCTTTTCTGCTTGTTGTGCAGTCAAGCCTGAGGAATAACACTTTACCTGCCCATAATATTTTGTAGAATAAATGCAACTTATGTATGGAATACTACAGCCCAAAAAGCCAAATATTTGGAGCATGCTCCTAAATGGCCATTTAAGATGTTAACAGCAGCAACTACTGCTTCAAGTGCTGTTTGGAGCTCAACATTTCTGAAAAATCTTCCCTTCATTTAGGACTCAAGATAATTTTTGCACGAGTGACTTAGGATGGTACCACATATCAGCTGAGTTATAACTGTTGTGGTTTTAGTCCAGCTCAGTTCCAGGGCAGAACATTTTTATGTAAAGTCTCCTCCTTAAGGTTTAGATTAAGTTTCTCTATCTTGTGAATAGATGATGCATGAATGCCCAGTTATTTTAAGTTACTGTCACTCAGCTGGTGAACTGTATCTTGTTATGCCATTGTAACTTAACTATTTGCTTGAGACCTACATTGATTACACCTGGATTTAGTAGCCTAATCTGGCCCTTATTATTTCAGATTGCGGCATTTTGTCCTAGCAAGATTTCAAGTTCACCTGATAGTTCTGCAAGAGGAGAGCTTTCTGCTGAACTGCGCATGCACTGTCTCATTTTGTTGCTGAGGAAAGAGAATGCTAGTCATCACATTCCTGCATTGGTAAAAGGTAATGCTTTCACTGCTCAACAACCTTGGAAAAGAAGGTTTGCATTTCAGTGCATGTGAGAGAAATGTTAACCGTCTAACCACAGCTGTTACATTGCAGGACATAGTTTTTGCGAATATCAGGGCCGGATAGTTTTGCTGTATGTATCTCCAGACCAATGTGTAAATAAGTCACTGCTACATGTCCAGCAGAGTAGACTGATTGTTGTCAGTTGTTTGATCTTTAGCACTGGAGCCCTCTTGAACTTAGAATCACAGAGTAATTCATGTTGGAAGGGACCTCAGAAGGTCTCTCATCCAACATCCCGCTCAATACACCATCAGCATGAATTCAGATCAGGATGCTCGTTTTTTTTCAGTCAAGTCTTGAAAATCTGCAAGGATGGAGATTCCCTTGCCTCTCTGGGCCTTTGTTCCAATGCTTGACCATCCTTACAGGGAACTGTTTTTCCTTTGTGTCAAGTTGGAACCTCCTCTGTTTGAATTTGTGAGCCTCGTCTTTTGGCTTCCCACTGTACACCTCTATAACGGGCCTGGCTTTATCATCTCAATAACCTGCTCTTAGGTATTCTTATTGCACATGGAGGTAGGGTAGCAAAAACATGTATGTGCCACTGAGCCCAAGGATAGCATCTGATCCTGTCAACCTCAGCCCTGAGTTCTGCATACTTGTGACTTCCAAGCATCTGAACTGTAACTCATTTTATATGTAGGGACTGCCAAAACCCAGACAAGTTGCTGCCCCAAATCTTACCTGAGTTGCACTCTGTTCTGAGGCTCTGGTTCAGGAAAAGAGTTATTTGGTTTTCTTAAGCATGAGCTGACATTGTGTCTCAAGTGGGGAAGATCACAGGCAACAGCAGTGATCAGTAGGGAACAAAGAACCTGCCCTGCTTGCTTCATCCTGCTCTGGCAGTGGGCATGTTCCCTACAGCAGGAAAGTCCATTCCTGCATCTGTTTTCCTGCAACCTCCCCTTCAGACACCACTGCTGAGAGAAGAGGATCACTGTTGCTGACCTCTCCATTAACACCACCACAAATAGCTCGTGATGGAGACATTCATCCACTACCTGATTGCATCCTTTAATCTGTCCACTGTAGGAAAGAACATTTAGAAGTTTGGAAAAAAAAAAAAAAAGACAATTCAAAAAGTCCTCTGCTTTTTCTCCTGAGACTATCACAAAATGTTCTGAAAACGCATACAGACACAGTGGATTAATCATGGCACACTAATTACAGCACCGTGTCACCTGCTGCCTGTAGACCCAAGGAAAGTTGCTCATTAAAGAAGTACAGTTTCTGCTGCTTTTCTCACAGAGTGCCCCAGATGATGTTTATGATGTTCATGTTTTGCATGGGGAAATTTCCACTAGAAATATATAGGTAGGCACCAGAACGAAGGATATTCCGGAAAGGTAAAATGTTTTCCCTCATTGTAGAGAACTTATGTTTTTTTCTGATACATGCACGTTTTGCAAATGCCTCTTTCTATGTGTTCTGTGGTTGCTTCAGAACTGATCCAGAGAGATACCTTATTCCATATTCTGGAGCCCTGGGGAAGGAAAGCTGACATTCTTGCCACATAAGCTATGGTTTGGTCTCTGGGAAGTGTAGAACAGCACTAGAATTTGAGTAGGGCAAATACCACACTAAGAAGTTTTGCATTTGTAATCAATAACCCTGAAAAGCAGTTACCCCTTCAAGGTCTTGAACACTGATCAATTTTCAAAGCAAGAAAAATTCAACAATCATTCCTGAAATAGAGCACAGGGATAGATAGGTGTGTTTGGGTAATGGATCTCTGTCTTGAGGATCCAACACCATAAATTTTTGTCCAAGCTTTACTTTTTGCCATGCATTGAGTTTGAATAAACAGCAGGTAATGCTGCTGTAGCAGTGATGGCATGTTTTTTGGTTACTCATGCCACCTGAATTTTGAGAAGCAGATAGGTGATTATCAATGGTAGAAGCTCAAATTTCATCAGTGCTACTTTTAATGTCTGAGGTTTGCCATCAGCCTCTAGTGCTAATAATCCATTTCCCATGCTACACTACAGTAAATTTTTGACAGAATTGTATGGTAGAAAGCAAACAAATGTATATGAAGTAATTTTTAAAATAATAAGACTTTAAAACTGTGGTCTGAAATACTATTACAGAAGGCTGAAGCAATTGTTGTGGAAGTGTACTGTATGGCAGTACCTTAATGCACTGCCTATGCATAGCCCAGCCTTTTGGAGGAAGAATGGGAACTGAGAGATTGCTAGTTTCAAGCACTTGCTGTCTGTAAAAGTGTTGTAGAATCAGATATTTTCCAGACTGAAAGTTACATGAGCAGAACATGATGTTTCTGTTAGGTCTGTAATCCTAGCAACGCCTTTGAGGCCACATGGTGCTGTGTAGGATGCAGGATACCTTGAGGGCCTGCACTCAACTGGGGTGCTTGGTCACAAAGCAGAGGTGTCTCCAGACAAAGCTGTGGCAAAGGCTCAGTTTTCAGCAGCTACTTGCTCTACTATAAGTGAATATGATTTGGGGGAGAGGGGATGATTAGGTTGCATTTCATGTCTCTTAGCTAAGCTCAGCATGACCACATGAATGTCTCTGTAATGGAACTGTGGTCAGGTGAAGCAAAACATTTGATAAGAGTGTTTGCATGTCAGACTGCATCACAGAGCTTTGTATTCCTCATGTTTTCTTTTGTTCTGTGCATAGGACTGATGAATGGACTGGCAAAGCAAGGCCTCCTTAGCAACGGGCGGAACAACCTGCCTGCCACTGCTCGGCTAGATGACTCTATGTATTTTCATGTGATTCCTTACACTGAGACCTTGCTGCAGACACTGGGTAGGTCAAACCTATAGGAAATGCATTGTTCTGGCTTTTATAAGGTCTGGCAACCTTATTAGGGGATTTTCCTGAATAAGAACATTAGAAATATGCTTGTTGTCTACAACACATTTAGTGTTCTGCTGTCTGTCAATCACAGTAATTCTTATTGAATGTCTTCTTTTGCTGGTTAATGAATGGAAGAATCAATACAAAAATGAAATGGAAATATCTTTTTAAAGTAAATAAAAAACATGTGGAAAAAGAAATTATTTAAATGTGCCATGATAACAACCAATTAAGCCTTAAACCTACCATAATTAAAAGATAAATATCCAATCAATAGATATTTATTCCCATAGTTTCAGAAGAAGTCAAAGTATATCATTAAAATGATATAAATTGGTGGTTAAGTGTGTAAAACTAGAATTTGCTGAAGTGATAAATGTTGGCAGCTGTAGTTCTTCTGTAGGTACAGAGAAGGCACTTCTTCATTTCACTTTACTCAGATGTTCTTAATTTCAGTTTATACAGTTGAATTCACGTCAGTAACTCATTCATTCAAAGCTGGGAAATTGATAGGACTTGAAAAAGCAAGTAAATGTGTTTTCTATTAAATCTATGACTCAAATGGGTAGGATAGTCTTAAACCTACTAGTTCTATTACACTTGGAGGTCATGGTAATCAGAGGTTTATTTCACTAACTACAGGTAGTGTTTTCTTATGTATTCAGCAGGTTAATACAGTTTTATTTAACTAATGAAATTATTTTAAATTTTGGATACCAGGATTTTTAACAGAAGTAAAAAGTTTTGTTCTCCAAAACCAAATTCACTCTAAATCATAAGGAAAAATAATAATCAAATGCATGTCATTCACCAATTTCTAGCATTATGAAATGTTAAGATGTAGGAATAACTAAGTAAATAAATGTTAATCTATACAATCATTTAAATAATCATCTCGTGAAACAGTATGAAATCAAACACAGATTTCTGATGGGCCGGAGATTCTGCAGGCTATGTTGTTTCCAATACACCGTAGATAGATGCATGGTATTATAACAGTCCCTGGTTTAGCCCTCGATTGTATGCCATGTAATGTCTAAGAAAGCAAAATTAAGTATCAGTTTAATGTGAAGTCTGTCATTAGTTATCAATCTGAAATTGATGCCTTAAATAATTTTGGTATAGATCTATCAACTCTGCTTAATGATGTGAGTAAGGATATCAGAATTACAATTGAATATATTAGCTTTACATAGCAAAAAGTAGTTCCAGTTAAGGAGTGTGACTAATTAAGTAAGGGTTTGCTGTGATACTGCTCCTTGTGCATGATTCTTTTTCTGGCCATGCTGAGCTGCAGCATGAGGAGCAATATCACAGTGAGGCACTGGCCTTTGTCTGCTCAGTTAAGAATTAGTCAATTCCTTCACACTAAAAAAGACTTGAGATTTGTTTTTGTGGGGTAACTAGTTTTGTTTTGATCATCTCCCTGGGTAGGAGGAAACCTCAGTGCAGTGCCAGACCCCCGTAACATTACTCTGGATCTTCTCTGCAATCGAACATATGCTTCTGATCCTGAAATGGAGCAAGTTGTCATGCTGACAGTGGTTGGAATGGATGCTATGAAGAGTGCCGGAGAGCTCCTTCATTGGATCCTTCTTCCTGGGCTCAATAATCAATCTCAGAGTGCAGGTGATCCAAGCTCTTGGGGAGGGCTGTAGAAGTTGGTCAGGAAAGTTTATCCTGTCCAGCTATTTTTATCATAGCAGGAACTTTATGAAAAATGCTGTGAAAGGGGCCTCAGGAAGGAGGACAGGTTTCTTTGCTTACCAGCCTAAAGAACTGAAGAATTTATTGTGGCTAGTTAGTCATGGGCAAGGCCACTTTTCATATTGCCAACAGCTCAGGTAGGCATAATTGTCTTTGGAGAGTGTCAAATTAGTTCAAAGATGTGCTTAGGCTTACTAAGCCTTTTATGTAATCCAGAGCATTGTGACTCTCCCTAAGTACTGGGAGGTAAAGCAGGTGTGTAATTGGGGCACAGCAACAGGAATTCAAATGTCACAAATTCTATTCTGTCCACTGACATCCTTTGTAATCAGAAGCAAGACACTTTACCACCTCATGCTTTGTTTACCCATGCACACAGGAGGAATGACAGCACTATCCCCCACACTAAATGCTTACAAGTGCAAAGCAGGATGTGATTTTATATAATTTTATTATATATGTTGCATCGAAGTACAATAATACAGAAAGTGTACTAACAAAGGGCAGAAGCCTGGCACCCTGTCTTTCACTATGTTGTATCCTACTCTCTTTAAACACTGCTGTGGAGTAAGTTCTGTATCACAGTAGGTGAGGAGAAGATTCTAGCTGGCAGAAACTTCCAGCAACATGCAGTCATGGATTGAGCCCCTAAATATCTTGCTACACTGGAAGTAGGATTACTTCATAAACACAACAACTTTTAAACTACTTTAGAGACAAGTCAGCATTAAATTGTAGTTTATTACTGTAATGAATATAGCTTAAAGTAGAATATTATGAGAGGTGGTAAAGGATCTATAATTATTATCAGTGGATTCTCGGTATTTCCCTTTCAGCTCTTCTCCATTAGCTGTGTTCTCTAATCAAATCATGGCACTTATTCTCTGTGGCTCCCTGTTGATTTCCCAGATAGCCCATTTTTTGTTTTCACTGTAATGTAATTTCCTAGCATTTGTATCTTGTGGGTTTTCCCAGTATATTTCTATATCTGCATTACAGCCCATTTTGGATGCAACAGGGGGCGAAGTCAAAGCAGCTTTGGAACTTGTTGTCTAGTAAAAAATCAATGTGAGTTCAGAACACTTGTCTCCAAAAGAAAACACAGCTTCTATGAAACACATGCTGTCAACTGATGCTAAACAGATTCCTTTTGACTTGCAGAAGACCTTGATTTGGGATTTGAGCTCCTAAGTCTCAAGTGGTTGCCCCATCTTACTGGACGTCAGGCCAGAGAAATAACCCCTTTTGAGGTTGGAGATACTTCCTGGCAAAGAAGCCTTGATATGCTAATGTCAAACCCAGTTCTTGTGTGTGCATTACGGCGGATCAATGCCTTCAAAGTTCTTGCAGATGCATTGAAAAGATTAACACAATGCAGGGAGAAGCTAAGCAAAAGTGGCAGTCTTCTAGAGACAGTAATGGCCTTGACCCCAGAGGTGACATTCAGACAAGCCATCCTTTTCTTCACAGAGATGGATTTTGTAACTGGTAAGACATGTTTTTACTGTTTATAGTGTCCCCAGGTATAAGGTGTTTGGGAATTTATTGAACTTGGACACAAGAATCCAGTGCTACAGGTTTTTCTCAGGCACAGAAAAACTTAATTTGGGGTTAAATCCTGTGCTTGGCTGAATAATGATGAGGGATGTGAAATCAGCAGGAGCCAGTTGAGGTCATCTATGTGTTGGCCTATTAATTTAATGTGGCTATGCATGGCCTTGTGCCCTTTCTGAAGATCTCAAGGGACTCCATAAATACTATAATTAGATATTACAGCAGCTGGCAGGACCAGTAAATAATACTATGTATTGTGCCTCTGTATATGAGAAACAGAAACAGAGGCCAGGATCTATCCCACCTAATTGTGGTGCTTAACATGTTGAGGCTAGATGCCCCAGCCTTGCCCTGTACTCAGACAGACGAAGGTACAGCCAATCCACAAGAGCTGAAGAAAGCAGATTTCTTGAGAATTTCTTTTTATCATGGAAGAGAATGAACAGTTCATGAGGAACAGAGACCTTTGTTGTCAAAAGCTTCTCAGACTTCACTGATATATGCTAGCATTGATCTTTCAGCATAGTAAACTTGCTAGTTTTCTCCTGTAGCAAGAGATGTATAGCCATGCCTCTTTAAACTAAATCACTGTGCAGACTATGGTGTTATTGATATTGGATGCTTTGGGGCAGCAGAGTCTGAGCTCCCACTGTTTGCTTCTAATGTGAAATATATTGGCGTATCACCTCCATTCTTGGGTATGCCTGACTCCTCACACCTAAAGATAAACAGTTCTGAGCCTGACGATTTCTGATTATTCAGAAACAGAGAAATCAAGATTGTAGTAACAACATGTATCAACTGAGGAGGAGTGACGCAGTTCCCTAAGTGCATTCATGCTTTGTAATTTATAGCTCTTCCCCTATCTTTTCGTGGGAAAGAAAGGTCCTTTGTTGTCAGCACAAACTTAGGCACTTGTGTCAAACACACAGTGCTTGTGTAATACAGAGTAACAAATTGGCTTTACTGAATAGAAGGAAGAAAATGTGATGGTGTCTGGGAAAAGATGCTTGTTTTAGTCTCACAAAAAGTTAGATTTGACAGTGAACTACGTGGGTGTTTTATGTGAGATTGGAGAGCAAAAAGAGGAGGCCTTCAAAAAAGAAGTCATCAGATATCCCAAATTATCTTGAGACCAAAAGGCAGGATAAGAGGAAAGCAGATCAGTTTATTGAGGGAGGTTGTAATCACAGTGCCAGCATTTCACATGAAAGCCATTGTCAAAAAAAAGGAGCGTAGCTGAAGCATGAATTCAGTATCCTGCACTACCTCTTTTATAAGGTCATTACATTTTTTCCTCCTGTTTTGGTGGTTGTGGGAGGAATGGAGAGGTATTTGTGATAGAGAACAGCTCTTCAATAATTTGCAGCTGGTCAAATGTCTGCCATTTCCTCTGCTAAATAAAATTACCTAAAATTACCTTTGTCATCTCCCACCCTCCCCAAACAGTGAAGGTCTCCCATCTGTGAATCCATAAAAATACACCTCCTTCCTTTTACAGACGCAGAACACCGCCCTGCTATGAAATACCTGCCACCACCTGGCAAGAGGTCCAGAGCTGAAGGTAAGACCAGAAGTATGTACCAGTTTTCTCTTGGATAAAACCAAATAATTTTATACTCTTAAAATAGATTGAAGAAAACTATAACTCTATGTTCTCTGTGAGAGTCATTAAAATGGGATTAGTAAACCTTTGGTTAGACATCATAATCCCAGGCAATTAGGAAGAAAAGGCCAGATGGGTCCACTTGGTACTGGGGGAAGGTGGTAGTATTGCCAGATCACCTTTCTTCTACACAGTTCTTCTGTGCACACCTGGATGACCTATCTAGGGCTGGTGTGGAATGGAGGCTAGAAGAGTAGTTAATGCCAGGTCTTTAGTAGCCTCTTTCAGATGTAGATTTCAAAAAAGATGAGTTTCATTATGTGTTACAGAGGGTAATGGAAGCCTAGAGAGGTGAAATGTGTTGATCACCATTGCCCGACAAGTGAGTGACAGAAATCAGAGCAGAATGCACATTTCCTAAGTCTCAGACAGGGGCTCTGTCACTTGCATTACAGTGTCACAGATCCTAGAAGTTCTTTCAAATAACCCCAATACTAAAGAAAAAAATTGGTACTGTGAGGATGTGAGCTAAAAAGTTATGAGGCAAGAACCTTGGAGCTGGTTCCACCTTCTCTATGTATTCTTATTATTCCAGAAAAATAAATGAGACACATATGGAAAGAGAAAAAGGTCTCATTAAAAGAAAAGAATACTTCGGCTAGATACATTCCAGATACACTGCCCTAGGAAATAGAAATATATGGATTTCGGACAATAATAAATACTAAAGAATGGTAATTTTGTTTTGATGAACAGATTGTAGTTTTCTGTTATCTACCTTGCATGTCACACTGGCTAAACTTGCCAATCACTGGAAAAGGAAGTCCTTCATCAGTCTAATGCAAGCTTCTCCTCATTGCGCCCCCGTCCTATATAACTTCTCAAATCACATGTGCCTTGAAGTGCCTTAAATTTTCCTTACCTCTCCAGGTCACTGCAGGTTTTACATTAGACTGAAGGAAACATTTTTATATAGGCTTTTGTCCTAAGTTCTGACTTATCAGACTCCTTTTATACTGCTCTGCTCTTATGAAGAACCACTGAAGCGACCATCCCAGGCTGCTTGGGGGAATGTCAGTGAGGTTTCATCAGCAGAACTGAGGAAAGGACTGAACAACAGTCAGAATACACAGCCCTTCTTTGCTTCCAAGGGCACAAGACAGGACATTAAACAAAACACCTGATCTTCTGGGACTTACACCGGAAACAAGGCAGCTTCTAACTCAACTGTGTAATATTGGGAGCACAAAGGTAGCTTAAAACCACCATTAGACACTCCCTGAAATACACAGAAAAGATAACCAAGAATCAACGTGGTTTAGTACTTGCAGTCCTTTTCAGTATATGCTATTAGGCTTACTGGAGTAGTGGTAAGTATGACATCTCCCAGGCTGTCCCAATACATCTGAATGTCTGAAATCAAGCCATGCATGTCCCAGTATAACACTTTGAAATAAGTGTGTTGTAGCAATGTTGGCTGCATTATGTAGAGATGATGGCAACATTCTCAAATTATTGTCCCAGAACATGCATACCACATACTCAAATCTATCTGCTTTTCTTATTTAGTGGGAGAGAGCCAGAGATGCCATGCAGAATCACTGTTTACCTACTTGCAAACAGGTGAGAGAAGAACAAATGAAGAAATGTGTTTTGATAAGGACTTTGTGGAGCTAACTGGTCTAGATGTACCAGCCAAAAATAAGTGAAAGGATTATACCCACTTTCTCTTTAGGCTTGAATGCAGTCAGTGATACACACTTCTTTTCTAAGCATGCCAGGAAATCTGGTATTTGCTTCTCTTGAGTTTACACTTATTTTAAGCCACACACATATCTAAAGTATTGTATATAAATAGTATATAAAATAAACAGTATTATTCACAGTTACACTATGACATCAAAACCTATGTCATAATTTTTTGGGGAAAAAATAATTGGCTGTGAGGAAGGGATCTGAAAATATTACAAAGCAGAAAAACATAACAAAGACCAGGCAACTTGGGCAAAACTGGAAAGGCCACTGAACAGCCAGAACTGGAGATAGAAATCAGGCATGTTTGAGGGCTGCCAAACAGGTGCCTCTGGTAATTCATGATGAATAGAGACTGTTCCATTGATAGATAGTGGTATTTTTCTCTAACTGTTTTTACTTATAATCACCAAGGAGAGAAAACCAACTTTAGGTGGCAAGGTGTTCCACCTGTTTTCAACACTTGTCTTTGACCAGAGCAAGATGGCAAGGTAACATAAGACAAATCACTCCTGAAGTGTCTAAAGTACATAAATATGCAGCGTGTAGTGATTCACATACCACAAGAATGAGAATGTTTGCCCAGAAACATAGCAGATGGTGAGTAAAACAACTTGAGGACAATGAATGGTTATGTAATGTATACAGTCGAGATTGCCATTTTGCATGTGAGCAGCTGAGTGGATCTGAGCGGCTTCCTTCTGCATTTGCAGGCTGTTGCTATGGCATTTAAACCTTTCTGTTCAAGAATGATGGGAAGAAAATAGCAGATCTTTAATAGGAGGGCTAGCTGCACCATAAGGGTTAAGTTTCCATAAGGGGGGGACACGACACAACACGGGACATTCTCTGTCATGAATCAGCAACGTGCTTCTTGCCATTTGAAAATAACAGTATGCATTAATTATATGAAGCATTGTTGATGCTTCATTGCATCGATATCTGTATCATTAGTAGTGGGGTGTACAGGAAACGTAAAATGACATTTTATGTACACAAATAGATAATCATGGATCAATATTAGGAGCCTGAAGTACTGTTACCTCATGCTTCATGCTAATTGACATGGTTAAGCACCAGCAGTTAATGGGTCCTAGCTGACTGGTTCTGACACTACAGTTGCCAGTAAATCTTCAAAGGATGTCACTAGGAAAAAATCTTAACTATATTCCTAGTAATAAGGAACTTTCAATTAGCAAAATTAATAATTTGAAAATACTGTCATTTAAAAAAAAATTATGCATTTTCTACCTTTTAATACATTTTGTATCATCAGACAGCAAGACTGTCTTGGTCTGGTTTAT
This sequence comes from Elanus axillaris, assembly GCA_026212715.1. Lineage (NCBI taxonomy): Eukaryota > Metazoa > Chordata > Aves > Accipitriformes > Accipitridae > Elanus > Elanus axillaris. Next base: position 2,626,266 of record JANZLQ010000064.1, on the reverse strand, counting down.
TTTCTGTTTCTCATAGCACACTGAGTGCTGCACCTGGCTGGCAGCTCTGCTGGGGGAGTTTTGTCAGAAGCAAAAAGTTTTTGCTGAAATTTCAATTTTACTGAATACAATTCTATTTGTAATAGGTTTATAAATTAATTGGGACCTGTCATACTTGTTAGTGCCTCTCTGAAACATAGCTCTAACAGAGAGATACAGAATGCTGAAAGATAAACTGAGGAATAAGAATTTAATAGCTGCCTTAAGGATTATATCACATAATCACTACAGTTTACATGAATAATGTAAAAGCTAATATCCCTTTCAAAACATTCCTATATAATAGAATAGATTGAGTCTTATCTTACAGACCTGCCACATAAACTTTTTGGACTCAGAGCAGATTTCTTGCAAAAATAAGAAGAATCTACAAGCCTAGACTGGTTTAGATATATTTTTAATCTGAAAATCAAACAAAACAAATCAAACCCCAAATCCTATATGCACAGGTTTTTTTTATGGACTTGTTTTGTTGAAATTTTTATGAACTTCATGCCAGCTTCTAGATAACCCTCTTCTACAGATGTCTGTCCAGGCTAGTAAACAAATATTGCTGTATGGTTTATCTCCGTTTTTAGGAGCGGCTTTGGATTTCACTAGTGTGCTTTGTTACAGGAGCCCAGATTCTTTGCACAGTGCTGCTGATCAAACCTGGTGCCTGGAGTCACAGTCTTGCAAGGATCCTCCGAAAACTAGACCTAGAAAAATTCAGTGTGGTTGGGATGAAACACATAACCCTGGAACCAGACATTGCCTTAAGACTCCTTTCTTCTGAAGTGAAACAGGTTTGTTAAGAAACTGGTAGATCTATAGCTGTGCTTAGGTTTAGAGTGGGGAAATGCGTTAGCTAGTGAATAATCCATTCCTGAAAAAAACAAGGATTCCCATCCGGGATTTCTGAGTTGTTGTTAGAAGTGAGCTATATAGAACAATCGGATCTCTACCGGTATCAGACACAAAGAAAGCTGATATGCTGATGGTTTCTTTTATTGCATGCCATAAAGAAGCAGACCTGGTTTCTCTAAAACAAAAGTTTGGAGGATATGGGCAATACAGACCTCCCAGGAATCTGTTTAGTTGCTAATTTGCAATGCTGACTCTTTAACTGCAAAACAGGTGTTCTCTCTCTTTCTTCCTCAAGGTCATTCCAGGTAGGGCACATCTAAGGAGCATACTACACCCTCTGCACGTGTGCCTGGTTTTCCTTCCATGTGTTTAAACCTGGGAGCTGGGAAACATTCATTGCACTACCAGAGAATATAAACCTCTGGAGCCCTGTTACCTTATATTACATTGCATATACAGCTGAATCTCTGTTCCAGGACCATATGTTTGAGAGTCTGTAAAAATGACCTGCAAAGAGAGCAAATTGAGTTACTGTCATTTCTAATGTCCAACAGACAATAAAGAGGGTTCTTAAATCTTGGGGTGTTATTTTTGTTAGCTAAAAATAGATCTATGTTTCGGCTCTTTTACAGCATTAGAAATTCATTTTTTCCCAACCTGAAATATCCCAAGATGAGTGTAAAGATATTGTGAAAGCCAGGAAACTGAAGGCTGAGCATTTTAGAGGAGTTAGATTTTTTTTTCCTCCCTCTTGAAAAAAAAATAAAATCCTTGTTATTTGATTGGTTTCATGAAGACATTTAACCAATTAACTTTTACAGAAAACAAGCCTTTATAATTGGTATTGCTCTTGGGTTAAGCTGGAAGAGTTTATAGCACTCTCATAGAAATTAATAGTCTTCCAGAACAAGACAGGAACATGCCAGGACAGGGCTCTAACATAACCATCAATCAGGAACAATTAATACCTTCTGCATGATAGCAAAGCAATAGAGCACAAGCATTTGATTTTTAAATATTTACAGACCACTGGTAAGAGGGATATAGTGGATCTTAGAGTTGATGGGGAAGTGCTTTCCCATATGGCTTTTAATCATACAGCTAAATACAAAAATGCTTAATTGAAACAGAAATGTGTCATCTGAAACAGAAAACATTTTAAAAAATCCAAATGTGTACCTCAGGAAGTAATGCAGATACATGTGGAGTAAATTTGAAGAGAGGTTGTTTCATGAAAATTTTCTCTTACTTGTTTTTGGAATTCTCTAACACACTAGAGCAGCTGTTGAGCAGTGATTTAGTTTCTTTGAAGAGCTGGTGACTAATGAGTTTAAAAATTACAGACTATTGGGGTTTTGTTCATGGGAAAAAACCACCCAGGTTTTGAAAGTGAGAAAGCAGAGATAACAGACTGCCTTTGGCAAGGGGAATGGACATTAGGAAATGCTTTCTGCTGTACAGAGGCTCCTTCTCGTTTTTAGAACACATCTGAAAGTCTTTCACTTATAAGGGCTGAAAAAGGCTGAGCTCCCAAGATAAGTAGGTAGATTTTCAAAAAGCCTCAGTGTGCTTCAGGGACTGGGTTATTTTGAAAATCTGGATTGTAAGTGTTATAATGGCAGCTGGTGGGGGCACAACTATTTTTCACACCTTAATTTCATATAAAGCATTTGAATTGGAGTGATGTTCATTGTTTATCGGTTTCTCAGGTTAGGGGACAATGGGATACAGTGCTGTTTTTAAAATGAGGCTCTTAATATGGGGGCAAATTGCTGAAATTTAGCATCTCCTGTTGAAGAACATGGAGCCAGTGTATCTGGCCTTACTAGAAATTCTGTCCAGGGCTTTTTATCTCCTTCTCACCTAGAACCTGATCCAAAATCCATCTCCAGAAATCCCTAGAAAACTACCATGTGCTCTGCAATGTTCCAGTTTGGTTTGCATACATAGTACTGGATAGCAAATTTGGGGTTTATTTACTGGTAGCAAGACTACCTAGCAACTCCTTCCTCTATCAAATGTATTATTTACATGCACATCAAGAAATACCCTCAGCAACATGATTTCAGATACATGATTGCTTTTTCAACTTAAATACTAACATTCAGCTTCTAAGTAGCTTTTGGCCTTTGGCATACAATAAATAATGTATTGGTCTGCTCTTTGCTGAGATTATCTAATCACAAGAGCCATGATAATACTTTTTATCTGAAGTTTAATAATAATTTTTAAAAATAAAGGTCAAGTAAATAGAGTTGACATTGTTTTCTCAGCTCCTAGCATGACCTGATTGTGTTCAGACTGAGAAGTGACTGCTCCCAGAGGGAGTTCTGCCCATAGAGGCTGTATCTCCTTTCCACGCTTATCCAGCAGATCCAGTCCTGCAGACAGTTGCTGGTTTGCTTGCTAGCTAGAAAGCTTGATTTTTACAGTGGAACCTGACCATTCTGTTGGGGATTACCTGATATGATTGCCTGAAGTAACAGGTCACTGGACTCAATAACTTGATGGATTCCCTCCAGTCCTATCTTGTGATTCTAATGGTAGAGGCAGAAGGAGAATTTTGCTGCTTTTTAATCCCGTTAGTCCTTCAGAGCCAGCGCACAGCTGGAACTTCCTTTCCGAGTGTATCAACAAAATTGCTCACTGAATTCAAATCAGCTGCACATGTGCAATCTCGCCACAGCTGCTCTGGTATCAGCAAGGACACGGTTTGAAGACGGTGTGGAGGCAGGATGTAAATAAAGGCATCATTTGGCTGGCAGAGTCTAGAGCGGATGTGAGAATATATCAGAAAGAAAGAATCCACCTTGACTCCCTGACACCATCGGTAGCAATTAGAAACAATGTCGTCTTTAACCCAAAGTCTTCACGTTTTCTGGGGAACAACTGAAAGATAGGAAACAGAGACAAAATGGTTTTGTTATATAGACCTAAAAGCACTGTTTAGAGGCTCTGGAGCAAAGTAATTTCGTTTATTATGGTCTGTTTAACAGAAACTATGTCTTTGAACGTTTTCTTTTGCAGATGTTTCTGACGTGGATGACGTGATATGTTATATCCAGTTATATATATATCCAGTCCCTATGAAAGTTTTCATGAAGTCATCAGTGTTTTTCATGTCCCAAAGAGAAGGCCCTTAGAAAAGTGGATTATATACATATGTTTTTAAACTAACAAAAATTTTCAAGCAAAAAGGTTTTATTTTTTATTATACAGAACTGAATGAATGTCAAAACTTTGCAGTGTACTGTGACATGCTGAAATTCTTCATCCTCACCTAACAGAGCTCTCTCATTACAGGAGAGCCTGTGAAACTTTCCTGTATGTATCACATGTGCAGTCATGTGATGTGCCAGGGTTTAATTTGCCTTGTATTTCCATGGGGTGGGAGGTTTGACAAATATCACAACTTGTATCAAATCCTTTATATAACTCACCAATTTCAGCATAGGGGGGTTTCTCATGGATCGTTTTGCATTTTCAAATACAGGGGAGAATATTAGGATTGAGCCAACAGTTTTCAATTTATAGCCTACTTCTTAGAAATGCAGTTTAGGAGAAATGTGAGTGAGAGAAGATTTGGGTCAAAGTCAGTGAATGGTTTCATATGATAGAAAAGCAAAAGAGGTCTTGAAGTATTTTATCTCCATATTTTTAAGTGAAATGATGGGATTTTCTTTTTGAAATGTTTTATCTAGAGAATTGCTATATTCTGGTGCTTTTAGAAGATGAAAAAAATAGGGGAGTTAAAACCTTTAGGGGGCTGAATAATGTGATTCAGCTGAATCAAGTGGTGGTTTTCCCTCTTGTTTTCATTTCCTCAAAAACTGGCAAAAAGTAAATAACCATGGCTTAGTTCAGCCAGGGAGCTGAAAATGCTGCTGTTTGTAAGCTGTGCTGAATGTACAGTGCTGGCATGGAGCTTCTCTGCAGCAGAGGTGTGTTGCTGCACTGTGGAGCACAGGGAGTCAGAGCTGGGTGCTCCTGCCACTTTATTAAGATGAAGGGGGCAGGGGGAGGCAGCCTGCAGCTGCTATGGACACCCTGACCTCATGCTCAGTGGAGACAGCTGCAACAAGCCTGGCTTTCGAAGGTTTTGCTTAATTACAACAGTCAGCAAGGCTGTGAGTGTCTGCTGCCCCTTGGTAGCCTCCTGGCCCAGGCACTTGCTACCTTTCCCTGTACTTCTCAATCATTATCTCTGTCTCCAGCCTACAAATTGCATTCTTCTCGCTGGTGCAGTAGTTGCTAGTTATCATTACCACTCATCCTTAGTTAAAATAAAGATCCTGGGGTGTTGTAACCTGCACAGCTACAAAAGGAACATCTCTGCTCAGGAGTGGTCACAGGCTGAACTGACCATGCTTGGAAAAGAAGCAAAGGTAGAGGAATTTGTCATGGAGCGCAATGCGTCAGTGGCAAAGCCAGGAGGGTAAACAGTTTTCTTTCAGCCTCTGTCTAGTGCCCTGTTCTGAGGCTCCTTGTTTCAAGCTCCCTATTTCTGTAGTCCTGATCTAACTAATGTATGAAATTCTACCACCCTCTGGGAGAAGCTGGGCTTTAGCATCGGTGTGGGGGTCCTTTCTTTCATGAATTCAAAAAGAAAAGTTCTGGTGTTTCTACTCTGTCATTTTATATGAGCCAAAGAATTAAATGTGGCTCCTTATCCAGAGCATTTATGACCCTGTCAATATTGCTAATGTCCATTGCTTCCACCCTATCCATATGTCACACTGAAGGTAAAGTGAAAAGGGTATTAAATCTATTAAAGGTTCAGCAGTAGACAACTGAGCTGTAGAGTAGCAATTTGTTTTTGTCCTTACCCCCTGAAAATGAACTCCATCTCTGGTACCTAGCATGTACAGACATGGAGAACAAGTCACAGCACAAGGCTTTTCTGTCTTTTAGAAATAGGATTTTGTTTCCTTTCTTACTAAAAGATTTTAGGAAATTACTGCTAAAGTTGTTTGTATGTGTAAAAACTACCATTGGCTGATCTGTGACCATGGGGACTAAAACCACAAGCTGCTATGGCTTAAGCTCAGTGCTGAACTTTTTCTTTAGCTCTGCATGGACTCAGGGTGGGAACTAGACCACCTATTACTGGATAGATGTCACAGCAAATACTGGCTTGGTGGCCACAGTATATGCTCTGGAAGCTCTGCCTGCAGAGACCACTAGCATGTATATTGCAAAGAGGAGAGAAAGCAAGGAGTAATGGCAGATCTGCTTGCTTCAAACAGGGATGGGTCTAGCCAAAGGAAAGCTGGGATGTACCCAGTGCTCACCAACACTGTTCATTATAACCTGTTCCATCTCTGTTATTTCTTTTCAGGATCCTGCTGTTTTAGAAGCTCATTGTATGTACCTTACCTCAGGCACTGCTCTTGTGCTGTGCCTTCAGCGGCCAAATGCTGTGAAGAAGTTGATAGATTTACTGGGACCAGAGGATCCTAAACTAGCCCAGGCACTAGATCCGTTCCTCTGGAGGGCTCAGTATGGCATTAGCACAGTCCAAAACGGATTTTACGGTAGGTTTTTGTAAAAGAAAAGTCCAAAGGCTCAGATATGCTAATGAAAAAAAAATATATATTATGTACTGTTACTTCCTGCACTGTCAATACAGATCTAGCCTTGGCAGGCAGTAGACACCATTATTCCCTAGGAGGCTTTCATTGTTTTCTTGGTGGCTGAGCTGAGTATGTCACAAGCTATGAAATATTCTCCCAGAAGGTAGATTAAAAAAAGGTTTTTTCCCAGAACAGCCCTAGATCTGCCTTCCACCAGAACAGATTTCCTTTGATCTCTTCACTGCTTGGTCATTTTGTACTTTTAGCTGGGTTATTTTGTAATTATCCCCAAGAACCCATCTGTCTTCTCTCTGCTTGTGAGTCCCCTCCTGATAACTTCATAAGCCATGGGCCAAGTTCAACCAGATTTCACAGAGGGATAAAAGACTCCAAGATACTGGTTCCTGTAACATCTCAAAACATTGACTGGCTAGAGAGAGGTGATCAAAGATTGCACTCACTGAGGAAAGCAGGTAAACTTGGCTGTTTTCCATTTGGAGAGGCTCTTGCCAGCTGGCACATCAACAGAGGCACACCAGTTAGTGAGCACCCTCAGTGTGCTGAACCAGTCACAGTTTGTCTGCCAGCAGCGGGGAACTGGGATGTTGCAGTAGGTATGTTGCACGAGTGGGATGGGAGATAGCTGAGAGTGTGGGTGAAGGACGGGAAAATGGGAAGTATTGCTGGAAAGAGTGGCCTGTAGAGAACCAAGGGTACTGCTGGAAGGGGCCTGGGCTATTGCCACAGGGAGGGAAGGATGTAATTCAAAATTCCTAAGGAATTAAGCATCATTATTTCACTGTCCATTAATAGTGTTTTTTCTCAGTGTGGTACTGATTGTGCTATATGTAGTTAAAGGAATATAAAAATAATAAAAGCAGTAGTTTTTGTGAACACAGGTGAGCTAGCATGCACTGTATGCCTTCAGGTTCCAGAACTTTCCTGTTGAGATTCATTGGATTATTTGACTCCTCCTATTGTATTCTGTGCTGTCAAGTCACTCCCTCTTTTTGTCCACATCAAGCGGTCTTTTGAGGAGAACTGGTAGAGAGTGAAGTAGCTACCATGTACAGCTTGAGGAAGAGAATCAACCCTTTGATGTAGAACCTTTTTTTTTTTTCAGTCAGATATGATCGTAATCCTTAGGACCAAGACTAAACTGAGAGACATCTTTGACCGTGATTACTCACAGGATCTCATTTGTGGGAGTGACTGAAAAGCTGGATCTACCTACACAAAAGAAATGGTCAGGGCTCTTCAGCCAATATTTTTCTGCCGTCAGCATCTGCTGCTTTTGCTCCTAAGATTAATGGATTGTGTATCCAGGTTGCCTTGAGAATAAGAACTCATCATTCACAGCTAAGAATGGGTAATATATACCCAAACCTTAAGATACTCATGCTACAGTTACAGCGTCCCTAGCATAACTCAGTTAAAGATTAGTTTATATTAGCAAGAGAGGCTAAGTCTCATCCTGTCTTTCACTGGAAGCCACAGAGAGCTCACTGTGTTAGAGAAACCCTCAGACGTCTGCTTAGGGATTCCCTTCAAATCCCTGCTTCCTTCTAAGACTGGGCTGAGCACAGAGCTGAACTAGCTGGCTACCACCTGCCCTCTGAGACCAGATTGTGCATTCTGTTGAAGACACCTATATGGCTGGCTCACAAAGCCATCCTTGCACACATTCAAAGATAATGGATGTAGCTGTAGCTAATGTACTCACTAACTCTGACTCAAGAATCTGATCCAGCTGTTATGCCAAGGAGGAGTCTGTCCATAAGGAAAGGAGTGTTCATAGCCTCTTGCACCTCCAAGAACTTGCCCTCTAATAAGGGTGAAACATTTACCTACAAGTTAAGCAGGAAGAGCTTAATTGTTGCATGACTAATCATTTGGGGGACTGTGGAAGACCATCTTCCTTTCCTAGGAGGGAATACTAAGCTTTCTCAGTTTTGGTCCAGCTGAGGAAGAAATCTAGTTAATGCTATCTTGCTGAAGTAGAGCAAACTCTAGCTGTGTGTTTCCTCCCAAAGTGACTGGGGAAATCAATTAAGGTGAAGGCTAGGCTCTAGTGATACTATTGAATGAAGTAATGCAGTTTTACTCTGAGGCTCAGCTGCAGAAGTAAACCTGCACTCATCTCTTCTAGGTCTTATGAAGTCATTGTATAGTGCCTTTTCTTGAACCCAAAGAGCTCTTACACATGCATCTTACGGAATCTTAAACCTTGAGCAAAGTGTTGCTAGTTTGGGAGCATTTGTGTCCTCTGTAATGATATCAATGATTTAAACAAGGAAGATTTGACATAGAGGTACTTAAAGGATCCAGCACAACTTATACACTGGTGACTTAAGCAATCTTAGGATTGTAAACTACTGCGTTAAGGACTCTGGCTATACAATACCTGGAATTATGAAGCTCAAACAGGGCTGAGTACTATAAGAGCACCAAGACATGATTCTTTGAATGCGTAGCCTGCAAAGGTGGTAATATTTCAGAGGGTGTTTGTGTTTTGTGTATTTGTATCCCAGGAGTATGGATCTGTGCCAGCACATTGACAATCTATCTGAACTCCAGTTATATAGAAATAGCTTTTTCTTCTCTAACATCTTCCACCCACAAATCTCAAAATATTCAGAGCAGTGCTTTATAACACTGTTGCTTTATAGGGAAATACTCAGATGCTAAGCCTGGAGGGACCTCTTAAGTCACTGAGTTTAGTTAATTCTCTCACAGACAACCCCATCATGTATTCCCTTTCATAAGCATCCACCTCAGTTGGATGGTTGTTACAGAACTTCACTGCTCTGATAGCTAGAAATCTTATGTTTTCAAACTTAGTCATATACAGTTTGTATCCATTTGTTCTTGTGCCAATACTTGTACTTTAATGTTAAGTAGTTCTTTTTTCTTCTCTGACCTTTTCTACCCTGATGTGTTTATCAGAAATCAGATTCCTTCTCAGCTTTGTGTCATGTTGGGTCAAATAAGCCAAGGTCTTTTAGTTCTAACTCTTCAGATGATTCTCCATTCCTTCTGTTTCTCACGTTATTTCTCTGTACCTGTTCCAGTCTCAATTTACCTTTCTTGACCATAGGTGAATAGAATAATATACTGCTATCAGCAATGTCTCATACTAATTCTGAAATCCATTGTAAATCAGAGCCCCCAGCATATTTGGGACTTGCATTATTGTTACTAAGCATATTTGTCCGACTAACTAGTAGCTCTTTCCTATTCAGTAAGACCAGCCTGATGTGATACAGAAGCAAGGGAACAACAATGGGGGATTGGAGCTGGTATTGAAGATTTTCACTGGCTCCTTAACATGATTACCTTGACTACAGTGTTAGGAAATAGAAGGAGTCTTGTTTACATGAAGAAAAAGCTGAGTGATAATAGGACAGAATCAAAATACCAAGAAGGCAATGGGACTATTCTAAATATAATGGTTTTAAATGTTTGCTATTACTGTACAGAACAGCTGGCCTTTAAAGCAATTACTTCAGTAAGTTGCACATCATCAATCTCTCAGAAAGATGAGTGTGAGTCTAGAGAATGTTTAATTCATGGCCTGAGAGAATCTTCTCATTGTATTTCTCTCAGGCTCCAAATCCTATCAAATAGCTGTCCGGGATATGAAGCTGTTTTTCCCAGAAGGGCTGTGCTGCGCCGAGTGTCAGACATTAGAGGAGGAAGAGGTAGGATTCTGCCCTTTCCTAAGAAGTATCCTGCTGTGTCAGAGCAATGGCTTTGGCCCTGCTATCCCATTACTTCTTTCCTGTTATGCTTTAGATAACGCTTTTTTTGCTGTGTTTCACCAGCTGCTAAGTTTTCCTTCTCCTGTGAATGTTCCTACCACAATGTGCTAACTTTGTATTGACCCAGACAGTCTCGGTGGAAAAGTGCTTTTTTAGATATGTTTGTTTGGTAACCTGTGCTGTAAATTCAGGAGGGCTCATACTTCAGTAGCAAAGCTCCCAGATAGAGTCAACATCACTTTGGAAGCAGATTACAGGGAGGGATAACAACACCATCGATGATTGCTAAGACACAGGTGGACCACAGGCTGGTTTTTTTGCCAGCTTTTCTCATGTAGCGTTCAGGAATGGAGATGAAGTGGGACAGCTGATAATGTAACTCACTAGTTGCTGAATGTCTCCCACAGTCTGTATACATCCACACACTCACAGCATGGAGCACTGCCCTATTTGTGTGACAAGGATGTTGTCCCTTGTGCCCTGCCAGCAAAGGTACCACCAGTCTACAGCAATGAAAAGGGTGGAGCTGTCTCATGTAAGACATCTCATGCTGTAAAGTACAGGCAGTTTACAGAGCTGCTGGGTGCCTGCATCCTTCCCTGCCCGCAGGTAGAGGCATAAAGACTCGGGCTCTTACCTCTTGGTTTGCATTGTAGGCAGTGCTGAGAAGCCTACCAGTACTGGTGTGGCCCACTCCTGCTTACCTGGCTCTTCATACTATGTAGCTGCTGGTCTCTGATTCAAACCACTGTAAATAGCCAATAGCTAAAATGAAACAGTATGTCTTTCCTGTTCAACTAGTTTTGTATGTTGTTTCCACTCTGATCATTTTCTTCTCAAAACCAGAGTTTGAAATGATTGGGTTACACTCAGTGAAGGTATGGAAATTTTTGAGCCTTGCTATGTCCACGTGGCACAGAGGTGACCCAGCTGAGTTAGTCCAAGGACATTAGCTCTGGAACTGGAAGCAGCTGGCCACATCTGTAATATGCTTCACTAATGTGGATGCTTTCCTTCTACAACTCAGTCCAGAGCATCACGACTGCACTGTGCTGGGATGCGTGGATATGCCATTTCATTCAGAGACAGAAGGGAGCTGCTACACATCAGTGTAGCACTGGGTAAAGATGTCAGACATTCACAGGCCTTGAGTTTCTAGCCTTGAGAAGCTGGGAGCAGAGATCTTAGAAAGATGTCTGAATATAGGACCTTTAAAAGGGTGACAAGATGCTGTACTGAATTTAGCCACACTAAAAAAGAATGCATGCAAAATGTTCTTGTATCTCTAGACAAGCAGGTGTTTTCTAGGCTGGCAATTACAGAAGTACACAACACTATCAAAAGCTTCACAGCTTGCCTGAATCAATACTTAAGAAGTGTTATCCTTCCTGATCAGGTAATGGTGTTCACATGACTTGCCTCTCTCTCCCTCCCTTCCCTCCTGCAGATCTATAACCTGAAACGTGACCCCATAGTCAGTTTGGAAATCAACAAGCAGCGCAAGATCATAAAATGTGAAACAAGAGGGCAACTCAATTTATTGGGCTCTGAACAACCATGCAGTCTTGGTAAGGAAATGCGTAACTCTTGTTATAGATTGAGACTGTTATTGATTAATTGGACAGCAAGACAAACCATCTGGTGGCAGCAAGATTTGGTATTGATGTCCTTTCAGAAGGGAGAGACAACTCTGAGCTGCAAAGAACAGCTCCAGTGGAGTCCAGCCATTTAACTGTTTACCTGCCAGGCCTTTCCACTGCCAGTGCTTTCATGAGTTTAAATACAGGGCTGTTCAGAAGTGCTGACCTTATCACCAGCTGAAGAACAAGCACTGTTAACACAGCTAGTGTAAGCAACAGTGCGTATTTCTCTGCTGAACTTTTACAATGTGTTTCAACACCAACTTGGCCACCGTGGTTCGCATGTCCATTCAAAGCCCGCCACAGGAGAGGCCAAGGCACCTTAGGGATGAGCAATTGTGAGACATTTTGTTCTGTGAGTAGATAAATAACAATTTATGCAGGAAGTGCTTCTGGCAGTCTGGACATCTAACTCTCAGGAACTGGACTGAGATCTCATTCAGTTCCCACTAGCTGCTGAACAGCTGCCAGCTCAAAATGACTTCCAGTTATCACTGGTCCGACTTTGATGTGAAGTTGAAGCTTCAGCAAGCCTGTCAGTTCCCTCAGATGCCTACAGTTTCTCTGTGCCTTTTCTGTTTATTTTACTTGATAGGCATGTATACATTACAGGCTGGGATGCAGCACCATTTATGTCAGGAGATATAACTAACACATGGGGATACTTCCATGCTGGGATACTGTGGATTGATCCCAAGTCTTTATAAACAAGAAGTGACCAGGTAAAGCATCCCTGTGGTGTTCACTGGGGAGCAGATATATTTGGACCCAGGTCATTCTCATTCCTGTAGCTTCAGTTCTGATGTGACTGGCAAGCAGGAGGGTGGGCAGCTGAGAAAATGTTCCTGCACTACACCTGATTGCTGCAGTTGTTAATCCCAGCAGTAAAACCACACTTCTGCACTGGCAGAAGAATATGATAAAAATGCTAGAGAATTATAGACCATCACCTCCTACCTTAAACGCTTAGTGATACAGGACTTTTGGGCATTGACCCCATACCAGCAGGTACATGAGACAGCACATGTATGAGTGCAAGGAGGATGGTGGTAAGTCAAAGCCTTTGCTTTAATGACAGCATAGCTGCTTGGTACTCACCGAGTCACTTTTTATGTAGGGGTCTCTGAAGGAGGATTCTTCTCAAGGTAATTATCAATGAATTATTTCCCGTCTTACGCTGGCTTTGGGCTATGCCCTGTGCATGCTTCATGGTCATTACAAAAATTGCAAATCCTCAGGCACGCTCCTTCTCTTACGTTGCACACTACTACATCAGACACTGACTGCATGAGGGTTTAGGATTTAACTGATGCCTGCGGCAAGGGGTGAGGCCCATCTTGCAACATTACTGACATTCCCAAGCCATTGTATGAGTCCCGAAATGAGAGCTTGGCAACTGTGTGTATGTAACACCAGCTTTTTTGAGATGATCAGGCTGTTCTGCATGTAGCTATCTGACCTTGTCTGGGTAGCAGCAGAGAAGTGATCACATTTTTGTGTTCCTGGTGGGGTATCTCAGCTCAAGCTGTATTCAGAGCACAAAGCTGCAGTGAGAGGAGACTTGCAGGTGTTCCCAGTCCAAAATATCCTGTGTTGCTATTGCTGACAGGTAGGGTATTTCCCCCCATCAGCTTACTGCACAATGGGAAAGGACCAGGCCTATAGCACAGGTCTGCTGTGACTGAAGCACTTCTTGATTTTTAGAAGAGATTTCAGAAAATAAAATAATTTTTTTAAAAAATAGCTTGTTGTGGAGAGAGCTTAGATATTCTGCAAGCTTTGTACAGCCCAGTGCTATGAGCAAATCTCAAAACGTGTGTCCCTAATTTCCCGCTGCAGGAGGATGTCTTTGCTTTGAAGATGTCTAAGCAGAATAAAAAGGAAAACAGTGTACAGCCCTGATGTGTTTGTGTCTCAGAAAATATATTTCAAAGAGTTACTGTCCTGGAAAAGCAAGTACACGTGATCTCTGAACTGTCAGGCACAATATAGTAAGCGCCTCCAGCAAGCCAGACACATCAGTCACTTTATGGTCTCATCTTGAACACTAGAGGTAGCTCTTGCACACAAAGAAACCTCTCCTTTCAGCAAATAACTATCACAAAGCTGCTGCTTAATGGACAGACAGATTTATCATGAGGAAAATATGAAATACATTAAGTCTTATGTATGCTGATCAGAATTACATTTTGGATTATAAAAGCAGCTGGATTAACAGATTTCTTTGCTTGGAAGAAATTAAATGGAATAGTATCTCCTGTAGCAAACCAGCAGTTGTCCTTGTCTGACTCCTGAAATGGGGTCACTACTGCTGTCTTGTGATCTCCAGATACATACACATAGGCATACAGCATTTTGACAGTTCAGGATGAGCAATTGCATCTGTGAACATCACAAACGATCTGGCAATGCCTGAGTGCCTCTGATCTTCCAGTTACTTGTCTGTGGCAGAGAAGAATTACTTAGAGGTCTAACAGTTATGGGGTATAGATATAAACCAAGCATCTGTTGTGTTTTGATCTTTTCCCATCAGATCGGCCATTGCTTGATAACCTCTGCCAAACCACTTGCCTCATATTGCCTGGGATAATCCTTCGGGGTTCAGAGCACCCACCTTATGTCGAACTGCTTGATCAGCTTATTGGCAAAGATTTCACAGTGACTGGAGTACGCCTCACTGTCCTGGATGCACCACAAGCTCACTGCATCTCTGAGACACTAAGCAGGGCAAAGTGCAGTGTTGCAGCAAAGGTATGAAACAGCTGGAGTTGTGCTTTGCTTCCTTTGCGTAAAAGAAGAGCCTTTTAATGCCCTGCTGTGCTAAGATATCCAGGCTAGCTCTGAGCAAACTTGCTTTGGTAGCACTTTAGCACAGCACTGCATCTTAGCTCTAATACTACTGGTAAGTAATGTGGGCAACGTGCCTTGCTTGCTAGTCCCTACCTTGTGTTCCTGTATCTCCACTAGCTCACTGACACCTTTCCTTGACATCACTGTGTGTGAACGTATCCTTAATGTGAATGGCACATCCCTGTTAAATGTTTTATTCCATTCGCCTATTAGTGCGCAGTTGCTGCTATTATGTATGTTCTGCTGCTGTACCCTGTCTTGTTTTTCCATATAAATACAGTTTCTATTTCCCTTTCTCTAATTGCAGCCCATTAATCCTCTTCTACAATGCTAAATAACCCTTCCACTTTTTGGACTGTACCCTGGAGTCCTAGGCAGAGATTTCATTTTGCTTCTCATTTAGTTGGTGCTGACAGCTCAAGCCGCAGTCCAGCATGGGGTTTGAGCAAGTGCTTACGGGGCTTAAGCATCAGATGTGCTTCTGGGGTGAGCAGATACTCTGCTGATGTAAAGCAATGTATCCGGCCCAGACTGTTTTTCTCTTTGTATGTGGTGTAGAAGTCCACCATTTCAGGAACCTTACTAGGGCAAAGCAATAAGGTAGAATGTGCAAGAAGGTGCTGTCAGAAGCCCAGAGTAAGCAAGGGGGGAAGCTACGTATACTAGAAGTAGCAATCAACAAAGGGCTGTCAGAGACACACAGCAGTCCCTCTGAAAAAAATACAGACAAACATTTGTGCTTCCAGCCCTTCAGTTATAAGACTCTTAGGTGTTGTGTGTAATAAGAACAGGTAAGATCTTTTCAGGTTGTTATTTTTTAAACTGACAGCATCCCTTTGAAGTACATCTGTATAGAACAGCAATTACATCTAGCATCCAATTAGTCTAAGCACTACTTTCTTCTCCTGTGGTTCCCCTGAGGATGCCATCCCTCTGCACACGGGAATGTGCACAGGTCTCTAGGAAGGACAAAGTGAATCAGCGTGTGGGAAGGAGAGCCATGGCAGCAGCACTGCTTTCCTGGTGATGGAAGCACTTCCTCCTGTCAGAGATTAATTACTCTGGGCAGAGCTGGCATGTTTCCAGAAGGGTCTGGCACTGCTGAGCCAAAGGTGAACGTGACAGCATTTGGTTTTCCTTGCCAGAAGGGAGATGGGCTCCTTCAAGTAATAAGTGTTACTGCTACAATATCTCAACATTTACTGTTATGCCCATATTCCTGCTTTCAGCAAACTTAGTGACTGAATAACACACCTAAGTAACCTGCTTATTTTCACTCTGAGAGAAGGGAACAGGAATAATGGTATGCCATAGGTGCAGGATAACTAACAGTTCAGACATGATACTCTTTCAATTTGAAAGAGTCTGTTGCTTTGTGACTTTCATCCCCTCACACAGCACACAAGCAGTTATCTGTGCTGTCAGCGGTTCATCAGTGAGGCTTACAGACTTATTTAAGTGGATAGTGACACCAAAGCTCTGTTCTTCCCTCTCTTGTAGTGTTCCCTCTTAATGGATGGTTTGTGTCTGGTGCTAGCAGCACAGCGAGACAATGCGATCATTTGCTTCAACTCCCTGCTGGACAGGTAAGTGAGGACAATATCACTTTAACAGCAGTGTCTCAACCCCTGCTAGAGAGCTTGTGATCTGAAGGAGGGCAGCTGACTTTCTTCTCTGTAATTCAGTTCCAGTTCAGACTCCCATGAGGTCAGGTGCCACTCAAAGGCAACTCAGTCTTCCTAAGTTATGTTGTTGTTAATGGGTCAATACCTGAGAGTGTTCCCCAGTTTTGAAGTCATGTATCCTATACTCAGGACCTTAAATACTAAGCTGTGGTGTTTGTTAAGGACTTGGAGTGTGTGTGAGGCTTGGCAGCATGGTTCCACAAATACAGGGGTTTCTCTGAAATAAGGGCTCACATTGGGAATAGACCTGCTGAATCAATGAAATTCCTAGAAGAAATATCTTAGCAGATTCTGTGTTTGCTATGAAAAAAAAATACTTAAAATAACACCAGAGAGCAAAGTAAAAAATTAGCCTCTTAAATAAATCACCAGAAATGCTGGGTAGAGGATGTCTAAGCTTGATAAAACAAACAGAACCCCTCTACAGGGACTGATTAGTGTAACAGAATGATTATCAGGCCAATTAACCCACTGTTCCCCAGAGGGAAAGTTTCCTTGCACAGGGGCTGGTATTTGGCAATGCAATATGTAGTTCCTGCACAGGGTTTCCTCGGGGAAAGGAAGCCAAGATAATCTTTTTTCTGACACGTTTGGTATAGAGCAGTCCATCAGCCACACCAATAAGACTGTTGTGACTTTGGCTGTACCATCTGGAGCACTTCCAGATAACACTGTCAATGGGACAAGAATAAGGAATTCAAGGATGCTGGAGTTTACAAACATCAAGGGGATCAAATCTGAATATCCAATCTGGTAGACACCTTGGAGTTCTTGTACTTTGATGAAATGTTACCATGTTCAGTTACAAGGCCAAACCTGGGAAGAACAGTTGGAACAAATTTCAATGGTAACTTTTCAAAAATGTTTTTAAGCTAATGTCAAAATTCAGACATTGCTCCCATTGATTTAAAATTGCACCCTTAGGAGCCACATCCCAGACTGTTCACCTGGCAAGGTACAGCACTAAGGGGAAGCAAAGAGCAAGTTACTGAAGACCTTTCTAGTGAGTTTTGTCCCACTCTTTCCCTGTTTACAGGAAAAAAAGTGAGCTGTTGGGAACCCCAGAGATCACTGCTGAAGGTAGTTCTGGGAGAGTGACTATCAGCTCTGCTGACAGCCAGTACAAGATCCCCTCCTCTTTATTTTCCCCATAGTGGTGGGTGCTGCATAACAAGATCAGCGGCAAACAGTGCTTCCCTTTTCTGTAGGCTTAACTTGATATATTTTAAGATTGCTAGTCTCAAGGCAGCACCCTCAGAGCAAACCTTGCAGTGGCTTCTTACTGCTATTCAGTGAGCTGAGGGGCTGAGAAGGAAGCAGGGAGGAATGGGTGCCAGTCTCAGCTGCATCCCTCACCCCTCATCCTGGTCTGTGCCAGTATGGCTGTCTGTACAAAGGATAAACTTCCTTGCTGAACTGCAAAATACATGTGCATAAATTATGGCTGTTTGAGGGCAATCCCAAATGGCAGGATCCACTCTGCCTTTTATGCCAGTACCAGAACTATTGATCATGCAGCTGTGTAAAACCAGCCCTACAAAAAAAAATACTTGCCTTCATGATCAATGATGCTTATGGAAGGGAGGGGCAGCAAGGTGAGCCCAAGGATGGGGAGGAGGGGAGGCAGTGATCTGCTGGTAGATCCACTTTAGCCAACAGTAAACTCATACCTGTATTGTATCATAAGCCATCATACTGTTTAAAATCAACTTTGCAAATATCTTTGAAAACCCAGCCTGACTTAACTAGTGTCTCATAAGGACACTTCATGCTAAGACATCTTCATTGCCTAGTTTATAAACATTTCAAAATAACATCTGAGGTTAATTACACTTATGACTCCATCAGCAGGAACCACGTGACCTTTCTTGTACTGAGTAAGTCACTGTATATTTATTTCACTCTTACTGCCATGGCCCAGGATTCCAATACCTGCACAGGTTGTGGCCTGCATTTCAGCTGCATTGCTGAAGCACCATGGTGTAACAGATTATTTTATGGCCCTGGGAGTTGATTCACAGCTGAGCCACATTACTTAGGCTTTGTGCCATGGGGACAACAAAAAGTTGCCGTCTGTACGGAAGCCTGGGATATGATGTCAGAGATGGGCTGTGATAAGGAGGAAGAATCAGGTGTTGAGAGGAACAATGCAGGCTTTGCTAGTATAACTGCTCATAGTTCAGAGCCTATTAAAGCTTTCCTAAGCCAGCTTTAGCAGTGGTACATCAAGCAGAGACATTCAATCACTGGAGGATGTGCTGTGCAGAGCATTTGCCTTGAAGACAGGCACAGACCCTCATAACTGTGCAGTGGTTATTGTTCAGCAGCAGTAGTGCCCACTCTGTTCTCTGAACATCCACGAAGGCATTATTTCTGCACCAAAGGGCAGGAAGAACAAAGACAAGGACAAAATTTATGCAGGTGGGGGCACAAAAGCAGCCTGTGAGTTTGATTGACTGCCAAAAGTAGAGCCAAAGTAGGAATCTGGGTGAATCTGGGAGGGTGTCAAGGGTAACTCATAGGGCAGAGTGAAGTAAATGTTTGGAAGAGGTGAGGGGAAGCTGAAGCACAGCCTAAATGCAATGGGGACCATGGGGAGAATCCAGAGAAGAAAGTGACACAATCCTATCTGCAGACAAGGAAAAATGATGTGAGAACCTTTCTTGTTCTGTCAGCATCTGGCTGCCTGGATCTCTAGAGTAAAACATTTGAATTTTCCCTGTTGTAACTTGTTTTTGCAGCCAGATTTCTGAGCTGCAGGGTGGCAGAAGGAAGAATTTACAAGTAGATGTGAAGCAACTCCTGGAAGAAAGGCATGTTCTGCTTTTTATGCATGACAAACTAGACCTAGCTGCCTTAATAGGTGGTACTGATTTAATAGTGATTACTCCTGTATGATTATTTGAGCATTTAAAAGGTAATTTCAGATGCCCATAAGATTGTTAGGACCTAACTATATTGTGCACAGTCTTTAGGAACTCACCTAGTTAACATTGTACTGAACTCAGTAAGCAGCATTTGACTAAAGCAGGCCAAAAACCTAGCTGCATCAGAAGAAAATTGGCATCTAAACTAGGCCTTACACCTTCCTAGTTTTAGACAATGTAGTGCAATCAGAACAAAAGTCAAGTGTTAAGGAACTTAGCTGGATGTTATTCTCTCTGATGAAACATTCTTACCAAGTGTTAATTGCTGTTAGCGGGGAGTGATGTTATCCCTATAGGAAGCTCATCTCTGGGAGCTTTGGAGGGAAAAGAGGTGTAGAAATAAAAAAAAAAAAAAAATGAGCACATGAAATGTAAAATCTTGGAGTTGTTGAAAACCGCTGAAGGGAAAACTGTTGCCAAGCACAATACCTGGATATGGCAGCAGGGATCTGGGAGTGGTTTCCAAAGCCTCTGGAGAGTTTTCAAGCCTAAGACTCTGAGTGTGCATAAAGTCAGTTTAAAAGGCAATTTTGAAATTTGTACCTTGCCTTTTAATTTCTCTTTAATATGTCCTGTGGTCAGCTTGTGTGTGGCTTGAGGTGGACCAAAGCAAAACAAGAATTAGTGAAGTAGACCCTGTTGCTGAAGGCAGCTTAGAAAGTCCTGGGTTTTGGGGAAAACACAGAGATTATCTTTGTTGAGTAAAAGACCTTTGCACAAAGCTAACTATCTACGTTTATGTGTATTTCCCACTGCCCCAGAGACCCCATTATGCAACAGGTCATTACCGTTTGTTTGAAAGCTTATATTTTAAGAATCAAAATCCATTTATACAAAGCTTTGTAAAACCCAGGATTTATCTGTGTAAAGAAGTTCTGTAACAGATGCACATGGCCAGAGCTGCTGGCACAGAGCATAGTCCTCCTCAAAGCTAGGTCATCTGCAGTCTGTGACAGCTTAGATGGCAAAGTAACCCTGGCTTCTGTTTTCTCTACCCCCAGTGTCTGTTGGCAGAAGCAGTCCGTCCTGGACACTGTGCAGCATCTCCTTTATCCCCAAAATGAGAACCAGGCAAGTAGAGAAGTTTATGGTATAGATATGTGTCCTTTGTGCCCCTGTGGTGAATGAAACTTGTCAAAATTGGTTGAATTTTAGAAGAAAATGTTAATTTGTGTGAGATGGAGGTGGTGCCTCATGACAGCCCCAAGCCTTGGCTTATACTGATAGCCCAGCACGTGGTGGAAGGTGGGACCAAAACCCTGTCAAACTGTCTTCCACATTACAGTGATGACACTATTTTGAATCAAAATATTTGGAGACTTTGATAAAGATTCAATGTTTTCCATAGATGTCAGTTACTTTTTATGAAGAATCAACACTTAGTAAGATATCAGCGATACTTGTCAAAAATTAGTGACAGGAAATGTTCATTCAGCCCTATTGCCGAGCTGGTACATCTCCTATGTTTGGGAAGTTACGTTTCAGAAGCCCAAATCCAAAGGGAAGAGGAGAAATTAAGCCATTAACCATTCCAGGTATGGGCTAACTGAATATTCTCTCAGTAGTTCATCCAAAGAAAGGAAACACTAAGCTTCAGACATTGTGGGCAGCTAATGGGAATAAACTGCATAAATACCTTTAAAACTCTGGCTGTAATCATCAAAGTTCAGTACAAAACAAATGAGAGATTTGGATAGAGGAGGTAGTGCCTGAAGAGTTAGGACTAGAAGGTGTAAAAGAATTGGGGAGAATGAGAAATAGTAGCAAGTGGACAAGCCTCTCCTCTGGATCCCTTTTGCTTCCCCAAAAAAACCAGCAGGGAAGCAAGATGTGTTTGTAACCTCATATAACATATCAGAGCTGCTGCCTTCAGTACCAGTGCTCTAAGGATTGAGCCTTGAAAGACACAGAGCCCTCTTTGAAGTCTGTGTTCCTGCTTTTAACACAGGCAAAACTACCCCAAACTTCCCAAAAGTCATACAGCTGCTGTTTTCAGTAGCTTTCCCTAAGGCACAGTAAAATTCTCCCCAGGCATAGCTGGAATTATACGTGCTGCAGTGCCTGGGAAGGTTTGCCTGCACAGCTCTGCAATAGCTGCAAGGCTGTCATAGCACAGCACTTACTGCTGCCAGGGTGCCAGGCTGTTGCCAAGTAATGTGACAGGGCAGCAAGTCCAGGCTGTCTTCTGATTTGCTTTGAAAAGGACATTGCACATCTCTGGCTGACATAAAATCCCTTCTGCTTCATGGCTACAGGGAATCAGCCTATCAGAAAGAGGCTTATAGTACTTTCTGTGATAGATAAGAAAAAGCAAATATGCTCAGCCTTTCTCCCTGCTTCTGGCAGCCTGGGCCACTGAATCAAATCCCTCTGGCATTGGTAGAAGCAGGGGCTACTCACAGCAGTTCAGAGTTTAGACCATGAGTCTAGTGCTGGGACAGCGGTGGGTACAGTGCTTCTCATTGTGGGTTACAAGAAGCACAGCAGCAAGTAGTGTTTATTTTCAAATGGGCCTTTTGCTCCAAAGTTCAGGGTAGGTTTAGAAAACACAGAGTGAGATCTGAGGAGCAAGCTCACCAGGGAATGACTGTACCTCCAAGGATGTCCCTAGAAATTATGTTTGATCCTCTGATCTCTTGCTAATGAGTTTATGAAATGTCAGCTAGGCTTTACAGGTCAAAGCTAATGAGCAATAACGTGATATTAGGCGAAGTTCAGGAGGGTTAAATGAACGTGGATTTCAAATCTTTATAGTTTGGGCAGAGCTGCAGCATTTACTGGTGGAGTCAAGCCATGGAAGTGAACAGGAATTTCATACTTGCTCCCTGTGTGGTTTGGGACTAAGCAATAGGATGATAAATCAGCTTTCCAAACATGGACTATTTCAGTGCTGACATCCATATCTGGGGTAGTTGTCTTGCCTCCTTCTGCAGTCACTGAGAGAAGCAAGCATTTCCATAGCATTTTTCACCTGTCCTGTTTGAAACACCTGCCTTAGAAGCAGATGAATTCATGTTTTGGAAGTTCCTTATTCTCACGCAGTGACACTGCTGATGTCTGGTCCCCATGCAGGCTTATCTTGGGCACACACAGACCAGCACACATCTGGAAGAGACAGAGCCATGTTTTCTTGGTGCTACCATTAGGGGCTGTGAACTTCCAATGAATCAATGTGAGGTGGTCCCAGATGTCCCTGCACCTGGTTCATACCCAAGCTGGAACCTCCCCAGCAATGAGAGAGTTGTCATGGAGTGCAGTGCTCAGCCTCAGGTCTGGGATGTGTGTGGCTGAACACTTTTTCCTCATGTGCAGCTCTCTGCCATGGCTGGGATGAGATCGTGAGGCTGGGGTGGCCATCCCTCAATGACAGTGCAGTATGTCACTGACCTGCCACCATTAGCATGTCAGAGCAGGGAGACTGCAGGGTCTCTGCACAGCTGTTCCTCAGTAAGAGCCCACGGATGTGCAGTACAGCCTCCACTGGCAGGCAGCACTAATCCCTCCACTCTGCCTGGAGCCCTGAAGCTGTTGCCAGCAGCCACAATGGCTGCTCCAGCATCTTCCTCCCTGCAGAGACAGCTAAAACCTGGGACTGGAGCAGAGCAACACAGGGAAAACACATCCCAGCCACTCTTGGCATGATCCTTAGGCCCTCAGCAGCAGGCAGAAGGGCTGCAGTCCTATAAAAGAGACCTAAAAACCTATGAGGAGAGGCAGAGCGCTGGCAGCAGGAGGGCCCCAAGGACCGTGTGGGGTGGACTGTCAGCACAGCACTTATAATGCTTTAGGGGACCATGGTGTTCATTAGCACAGTCAGAATTACAGACAGGTCCTGAAGCCCTTGGTGCTAAGCTGGCATCCCCATCTCTGAAGCAGCCATGCCAAAGAGCTGCACGAGGGCAAGGTTTGGGAAGGAGAGGCAGAGCAGCCGGGGGAGGGAGTTAGATTTCCCACTTGGCAATTTGCATGTTGTTGGTTTTCTTCAGTTCCTTGAAAACGTGAACCTTGAGAACAGCCAAACAGCGGTCACTACTAGTAGACATTTCCCTGCTGTGGGACACTCACAGCCACCTCTGTGCTGGGATTAATTCAACCTGGCAAACATCTTCACTATGCTGCCTGCCTGTATGTAGCAAGCACCTACCTCCGAAATTGCAATGCAGAGAACTCAGAGCTCTCCCCCAACCCCTTCCTTCTTTCCTCCCCAGGCTGAAGAGCTGCTCTGTTGCCTTTTTGACTCCCTGACATCTGAGAGCATCCACCGAATTGAATGCCAGGATTGCTAGCCAAGATCGTCAAGGCCCCCACGCAGCCCATGGGCAGATGCCACTGCGGGTACTGTGCAGATGGACACACAGGGAACTTCCAGCCTCTAAGAGCACTAATATTTGTTTGTCATTAAAACATAAAGTCTGAAGTATGGTATTAGCATCAGTAAGATAAATGAGAGCAGTGGGAGGAAGGATTAGTGCCCAAGAACAAATCCTTCTGAACCGTAGTTGTGGTTTCTAGTGCAATGCATTCAGAGACAATCTGCTTGTGTTCATGGAGCAAGGTTTGAAGCATTCCTCTGACTGGGAAAACCTCAGGAAGTAAACTTAATACAGGGGTAGGTGTTCACTTTCTCTCAGGTGCTTGGAGACTCGATCTTCCCCAGGCCTCAAAGACATTATGGAGAGACTCCATTTTCTGCTGCTACTGTGTCCTTTGAACCAAAAACAAAACCACAGTAAATAAAATGGAAATAGTCTGAGGGAAGGTTGGATCCCTGGAGAGTTCAATACACTGGGTAGAGCCGTTGAATAAGATTAAAAGCTGGACAGCTTAATGTTCGCTTCCCTCTGCTCCAGCAGCCTTGTTACCAGCTGTCCCTGCCCAGTGCCAGCTCACTGCCCTCCCATGGGCACACAGCCCTGCCTCTTGTTCCTCCTCATACAGCAGCCGCTGATCCTAGCACGATTCCTCCTCAGATGAGTCCTTTCTATGAGCTCTCTGGCAAGGAAGCTGGCATTAATACAAAGGCCCTCAGTCTTCCTGTGACCCACTGGGCAAATTCAGGTCCTTTAGGGAAGACTCTTCGCAGTCCAGGAGGCCTCATGTTCCTATCTGTCCTGCTAAGGCAGAGACTTAGACGTGCGCATGCATCTAGTTCCAGACATCACAGACGTAGCAAGATCGGTCCCTGTGCATTCTCCAAGTGGTATTAAGGCACAGCAGCGTGCAGCTGGCTGGCCAGCCCACCTCTGGGTGCTGCTGGAAGGGTGAACCCCTTCTGTGCACAGCCTTTCCCTCTGTGAAAGCCTGGTATGAGTCCTTCTCCTCCCCAGCCGTTAGCTCACAGAAACTGTGAGAATGCAACACCTCCGAGATCTCTATCCCCTTTCAGACTAGGCTGAAAGTGTCCAGTAAGTCCAAAAGCTTAGAGGTCTGGCCCTGCAAGCTCTCCTTCTTCAGCTGGTAATAGTCCTAACAGTCTCTCCCGTTCTCTAAGCTACCTTAAAACAGCAAAAAGAGATTTTTGTGGCCAGCTGGGTGAAGGGGGGACACAGACAGGGGCCCTGCCCTGACCTCACAGAGCAGTTTGGTGTCAGAACTTGGAAATACCCTCCAAAGCTCTGCTCCCTGGCACCATTCTGCCTGGTGCAGAACAGACTGTTTGGGCTTTATGGTTGGACCGAACATCTGAAGGGAAGCTCCAGAAACACGTGCCCACAAGGGAAGCAGGCAGCTGCCCTGGTCCCCTGGGAGGATGGGGTCCCGGGAGTCAGCGTGACAGAAAAGACTGCTCTGCTCCTGCAGCTAAGTAGGCCATTTCCTGCACTCCAGGCGCATTTCTGTCATGCTTGTAAGCCATGTACAGCTTTGAAACAAATGAAAATTAAAAAGATCCACCCCCGGCACTTGGGGAATGTAATCTGAAAAAGGAGCATGTTGGAATAAAACACAGCCTGATAGCAGCTGAAAGACAAGGCCTGCAGAGCTACGTGCAAGAAAGGGGCATGTGGGGCCAGCAGCAGCCCTGCACCCAGCCACCATAGTAGCACACGGGCCAGCAGCACCACATCCAACTTGTCTGGGCCCTCAGACCTGTGAAAAATGGGGTCACGGGGAGCTGGACGTGATGAGTTGATGCTCTGGTGACTGGCAGCAGTCAGCCTGGGGAGATGACATCCCATTCAGACACCCCTGGCCCCGTTCAGGCTTGCCAGCAGGCAGGAGCTCTCTAAGCTTTGTGGCAGGAGTTGAGACCATGACTCTTAACTCACCATGTAATAACCCAGGGCCTTGCACAAGAGGTACCCCGTACCACATCCCCATACAGACAGCCCCACTGCTGAGGCTTGTTCTTTGTGAACCTCCATCCACCAACACGCAAAGACCCCACCTCAGTTTCCCATCTATAAAACAGAGGTAATAGCTCTGCCATGTCCCCCAGGCACACCAGCAACATCATAAAAATGGGGCGGCACCCAGATATTTTTGAGTGAGAGGCTGCTGCAGTGTCTTCAATTCCTATTTTAAAGCCCAGCTAATTAGTCTCAGTGTAACAAACTAGCACGCCCTGCACAGAGCTGGGGAAAGCATCATCCTCTGATATTTCCAAAATGCCAGGATTCCATAAATAATCTTGCCAGCCTTTCCTCCCAGAGCACCCCACTCCTCTCCAGAGAGCTGACAACCAGGAGCACCACGGACCCTGCAAAAATCAATCCCGTCACCCCGCCACCAGCTCCAGCTCCGTCAAAGGCAACCGCGGCTCACACGCTGTTTTTCCCTGCAAACTGCCACAAGGCAGCCAGGATTAGCTAATCAGAGCTGAGGAGCAAATTAATGATTGCTAGAACTAGGAGAAAGGCAGATTTGATCGGAGATTGCCAGCTTTGCAGCTGGCTCCTACTTGCAAACAATTCATTTAGATTATGAAAGCAAGAAATTGAGTACAAAACCCCCTAGATTGTTTGCTTCCTAGAGAAAGAAAAGAAAAGAAATGGAATTTAGATTAAAAATTATGCAGAATAGTATTAATTCCCCACCCTCTTGTGCCTCCCCTCTTGTTGGAAAACCAGAGCTAATCAGAATTTAGCATTGTTCTGCTGCCGGTGTCAGAGCTGCCTCAATGGAGGAGAGATAAAATACAGTAGGTGGCATTTTTTGTTAACTCCTTAGGGTCCCGTGGTAAGAAAGATGGGAGTGCAGCGCCCGGTGCCGATCTCCCATTTTCCTGGCATTCTCTGGCCTGATCATCATCTCCCTTCAATAGGCAAGTGCCTCAGGGTGCAGAGCAGCTCCCCATCCCACGCAGAGCTCATTGCTGAGCCCCAACACCACTGGGTGCAGGCACGTTGTATTTATTCACTGCGTGGAGGGCTCAGTAGCTCTCATGTGAGCCCTTCGCTCCACCTTAGAGCAAATTGGTGTCCCGAGGGATGCGGAGGTGCTGGGTGCTCTTCCCTATCATGGGCACAGGCAGACAGCTGTGCTCATGTCATTTCTTTCTAGCTCACTGCGTTCCCCTTTGTGCCAAGGACAGATTTAACTAATTATCAATCAGGCCTAGAAATTGCTACCTGGCTGCCACCAGCAGCAGCAGGACACTGGTATCAAGCCGGGTGAGCAGAGGAGGACTGTAATGGTTCCCTTATCAGCACTGAGTGAGGCGCACGCACATGACCTTGCGATTCACAGGTGGAGGAGCTGAACTGGCAGCTGATCCGCTCTCCCACTCTGCTCTAATGGAGATCTGCAAGAGCAACTCATCTCCGGTGATCACAACCAGCTGTGCCCTTCCTTATCCCAGCAGCCCTGGCTCAGGGTCAGCACCCAGCAGCTGCCAGGAGAGGTGGGTGACATCTCTCTCTGCTGACCCTCTTTCAGCCACCAGTGCAGACTCATTAGCTGCTCAGAGGTTTTGCAGCCTGGCCAAACTGACTCTTCCATACCACCCCCACCCCCCCAAATTAAAATGACAAGGAAAAATCCAAAATAAAATTAATCACCTCAGAGCAAAACTTGTGGGCATGTCACTTTGATGTTCCCCATCAACCTTACTTCTGCTGTATTAAGCAGATTTGAAAACACACGACACCTGGAATTGAAACAACCCCCTAACACCAACATGTGGATTTGGTTTGAGCCAGAATAGTTCTTTTTTTTTTTTCTTTCTTTTTAGTTCTTAACATTTACATTCATGCAAAAAAACCTGTTTCTGCCCCAGCCCCATACACATGAACCCTGCTGAGCACTGAGGATGTCTCACATCACTGGTCAGACCTGCCAGCTTGAAAATCACTGCACAGCAAACTGGATTTACAGCCCTCCCCGTGAACTGCATAGGCATGGCCTAGAAATTGGGCACTAGTTTTCATCTCCGGAGGCCCATGGCTGATTCAGGAAGCAGGAGGAGCTGATGGACCTGCTGGAGCTGTCCCCGGATCAGCCATTCTCACCAGGCTGGATGATCTTGGCCCGCACACTTCCCATGCTCACAAATATTTGCCTTGCTCTAGCTGGCATAGCTGTAAGCACCTCTCTCCTGGCCGAGAGCTGCCGCTGTTGGATTTCCAGGTGTCTCTGCATCTAGAGGGCTTGCGGGACCACCACACAAGAGACCTGGCCACAGTGGAGAGCTGAAATGCTTCAGGCATTAGTGAGGCCAGCATCCAGGATGAGGATAGGGAAATCATGCCTGACAAATCTGGTGGCCTTCTATGATGGGGTTACAGCATTGGTAGATAAGGGAAGAGCAACTGACA
Source organism: Elanus axillaris (assembly GCA_026212715.1). Taxonomy (NCBI): domain Eukaryota; kingdom Metazoa; phylum Chordata; class Aves; order Accipitriformes; family Accipitridae; genus Elanus; species Elanus axillaris. The sequence goes on along the minus strand of JANZLQ010000064.1, from coordinate 2,598,192 downwards.
TCATCTACCTGGACTTGTGCAAAGCATTTGACACTGTCCCACATGACATCCTTGTCTCTAAAATGGAGAGACATGGATTTGATGGATGGACCA